>CAUYQV010167478.1:0-11901 GCA_963574575.1 Galagoides demidoff | reverse complement strand
ATCCGAAATACTTCCATCAAACTGATCAACACAGCCTTCATGTCATTTTCTCAGTTATAGTTTTAAAACGTTCTGATTCTACTCTTAGAGAGTTTCACTTGTACCCCTGTAAGATAGACCTCAAAAATGGTCCCTCCAATCGCCCTCCCTCCACCTATGGGGTTTCAAGTGCCTGAGTGGAACATGAAGGAGGGAGGAGACAGAGTCATGGAGAAGAAAGAATAAAGGTAAATGAGAGGAAAAAAGACAAAATAAGCAAACAACTGCGGGTCTCTGCATTTGATCTGACTTAGGAGGTTAGAAGGGCCTAGGTGGGGAGAATTGGGCTCAGAGCTCTCCTTTAAGGAACTAGCAATGTTCAGTTTTCTTTCTTTTCTTTCTTTTTTTTTTTTTTTTTTTTGAGACAGAGTCTCACTTTGTCACCCTCAGTAGAGTGGGTAGAGTGCTGTGGTGTCACAGTTCACAGCAACCTCCAGCTCTTGGGCTTAGGCGATTCTCTTGCCTGAGCCTCCCGAGTAGCTGGGACTATCAGTGCACGCCACAATGCCCAGCTATTTTTTGTTGTTGTTGCAGTTTGGCCAGGGCCAGGTTCGAACCCGCCACCCTCAGTATATGGGGCCAGCGCCCTACTCACTGAGCCACAGGCACTGCCCAGCAATGTCCAGTTTTCCTCACTGGTATGAACTCTGCTCTCCTCTCTGCCAGAGACTGCATCTTAGAGCAGTCTTTAAGCTCCTAGGGATCTGTCTCCACCTTGTAGAATTTACCCTAACAAACTCATCTGCCCATGTCCTTTCATTCTGATGGCCATTGCTCTCCTCGCATCTGGACAGTTGCTAGCAGTGTCCTAGCTGCTCAGCCTTCTTTTAGAGTCTCTCTGAACCAGTCCCTCCTTCATAGCACAGACAGACTATGGCCCCCAGCCGTCACTGAGATCATCAGTGTATTTTCACCTTCATCACTGTGGCTGGCAGTACTACAGTGTGGCAGGAGCCATACTGTACCATTAGTGCACATAATCTCATTCACACACACATACCTTTACTACCATTTAACAGATGGTGAAACCGAGACTCATATAGTCAAAGGTCACATAGGTGAACACAAACTTCGTTTTTCAGCCCTAATCTAACTCCAATGCTCATCTTAGCCACTTTTCCATCATGCCTCCCATTTCCCTGTTTAAAAACTTAGTCTGTGAGGGAATGGAGAAGCACTCAGTATGTTTGAACATACTACTGTTTTAAAAAGAAGGCCTTCTTCTACATATCTCCACCTGTATGTATGTATAAATTCTCCCTAAATTCCATTTCCTCCATGAAAACTTTTCTAATCACTAACTGTGCTTAATACCTCTGCACCCACCCAGACAGTGTAACACTTCATTTTAAAGAACCACTATATAGAAGCAGGATGGTACAAGAGAGAGCATAGCTCCCTAATAACCTCTTTTATTTTAAAACAGCCTTACAGGAAACTTGGAAGTGTCATATTAAGAACTTTTTCTCTGAACCACTTGAAAGTAAGCTGCCCCATCCCACTGAATTCTTCAGAGTTTATTTCTTTCAAAGGAGTTCATTCTCCTAATAACCGCAAAAGGCCCTTCAAAGCCAGAAATTAACACTGATACATTACTTAATCCTCAGACCCCACTCAACATTCACCAGTTCTCCCAAGAACGGCCATAGTGAACGCATCCAGTACAGAATCACATGATTGGATTAAGTTGTCATATTTCTTTAGTTTCTCTCGTCTTTCCTTGACTTCCATGACCTTGATACTTCTGAAGATTTCATGCTAGCTATTTTGCCAGTTCGGGTTTGTCTGACATTTCCTCGTGACTAGAATCTGGTTATGCTTCTTTGGCAGGAACATCAGAGAATCATGCTACCTTCTCAGTGCATCCTGTCAAGTGTGCGAGAGTCAATGTGTCCCATCACTGATAAGGCTCGGTGTGGTTACTTGAAAAGGTGTCTGCCAAGGCAGGTTCCTCTATTTTTCCTTTAAGTACTTTGTGAGGAGACACTTTGAAACTATATATTGTCCCATTCCGCATCTGTAGTCTCAGCAGTGCCTGCAGGAGTTCCTGGCGTCTAGTTTTTTAGCTAAATTAATGGAGAGCTGTAAATCACCAAGATAAGATATTTTGGAGTTTGTTCTACAAGCAATTTGTAGTGATGATAAATTTGAGGGTTATAGAGACATCGAAATTGTTGTAATAGAATGATTAATTGGACAGCACCATATGAGATGAATTAGAACCAGAATTAAAAGTGGAGATTTGGAAGTTGAATCTTTACATGGTTAACTAGACAGAATATTCCACATTTACCTGTTTATAATGTGACTTCAAATCATGAGGGTTTGGTGTGCCAAGCTCCAGTCACTCTTCCAATGAAAAGGATTTGTTTTAAAATGTAGGCGGGTAAATGGTTTGGGTCATGAATGGAGAAATAGAGAAAGGGGCTAATCCGGGGCGGCTTAAAGATGCTACATCCCAGGTGGGGAAGGGGCTCTGAAAGGGAAGTGGGAAGCAGCCTAGTGACCCATCTCCATTTTGTCTCCACCCCCAATGTCAGCTGGTTTCTCATTTAGGATAGTAATACCCATCTTAAAAAGTCAGGAACAGTTGAAAAAGCAGTAAACCTCAACTTCCTCCCATTCAAGCCCCCTTCTCCCCTTTCCAGCCTCTGCTAGAGAATGAGTGATTCCAGGGCTCCTCATTTTTGTGCCTCAACTCCCCGTGGCCCCTATTAACATGGTTTATTGCATTAAACAAAGGCTTTCCATATCACGGGGCCCATTGCTCTGTGCCCCCATGGACATCAAAGGCCTTGCCGAGCACAGATAACTCATCTCCAGCTTTGGAAAGCTTTGTATTTCTCCCTAGCACATATTGTACTAAAGGATAAGAAGTCTGTGAAATCCAATTTTATGAAAATGCCCCTTTGTCCCGCTGAGGAAGACTATATATCAGATTAACCATGCTCAGTGTCATAAAGATGGTGTCTAGCAAAGCAGACAAAGGCTATTTTTTTTTTTTTTTAGAAAAGCAGTATTCCTTTGGTAATTACAGTGTTCTCTCCATTTCATTGCTCCATGGTTTACAGCCACAGCCCTGCCAAAAGCAGATCTGGGAAACAGGATTTGTTTTTCTGTTCAACTCATCAACAGTAGGAAAGCCCCAGTGTAGAATCCCATGTTTATGAAGCTACAAATGTCCCATTTTGCTGCCTTCTCTGAATGGCTTAGAGCATGATGCCTGCAGGGTGCTGTGATATAGATGGAATTTATACTAAGGTTTGTCAAGGCCTTGAAAGGACAAACAGAATAGAATAAATAAGAAAGTTCTTTTATTTCTGCGCACATGCAAAACTCAAGTGGGCTTGGGATATTGATAATAGACAAAGTTCGGTCTCTTTTTCCTAAATATCTAAGCCCTCTACCTCGGAAGGGAGAGAATGTAGGATATCATGGCCATGGGGCAGTGCAAGTGTTAGCAGGCAGGCTAGCGTTACTGTCCTGAGGCCAACATCACAGATACAACTTAGTCTATTCATTCACCTGTTTTCCTACGTTGTGTGTGTGTGGGGGGGGAAGTAATAAATACTTTCAGTGGTAATAGTATAAGACCTGGATAATATGTTGGTTGGAAAATTATTCCCTGAACAATCTAGACAAAATGTCATATTGATTTCATCAGGTCACAGGTGCATAAATATTAAATGGTTTAGAAACAAATAACGTTGACAGTAGTGCTATGGTAGAACAGGAATGTACCGACATATGGTGCAAAGAGAAATTTTAGCTGACTCTTCTGAGATCCAGCACCCCAAAAGTCAGAATGTTATTAAACCAGTCCCTCAACACTCCTTCCATGGCACTGTGATAGTCAACTCTCCAACTCACCTGCGCCCCAGAAACATTTTGAAAAGCAATGTGAGTCAATATTAGGATGGTAAAACTTCTCGGGCAGATGTAATCGGACCAGGCTTTGTTAAAGGATGATTTCATCAGTTTCCCTGACTCTTGCACTTTGCCTTAAATTGTTGATCATTCAATAAGAGTGTACCTTTTTCCTCTTGTGTTAGCATTCAGGGCTTATTTACAGGTACTTCAGGCTTATGATGGAGCGAGGCCAGATGGGATGAACTGTCATAAGACTGCAGAATTTGTGTTGTGCGTTTGCCTGGATCAAACACATCAGCAAGCTATTTGCAATAGCTCTTCTTCAGTCGGACAGTGTCTTACATCAAAACTGTGCTTAACCCTCCTGCTGCCAAACTCTTTCCCAGATGAATTACTGTGGCACAGGAATGGTCCATGCAATGAAAATAGTCACTTGGGTATGATGGATCACGCCTATAATCCTGCACCTGGGAGACTGAGGCAGGGGTCACCTGAGCTCAGGAGTTCAAGACCGGTCTGAGCAAGAGTGAGATCCCTGTCTCAGCAAATAGAAAAACTAGCTAGGCATGGTGGCAGGCACCTATAATCCCAGCTACTTGGGAAGCTGAGGCAAGAGGATCTCTTGAGCCTCTTAAGTTTGAGGTTGCTGCCAGTTATAAGGCCATAGCACTCTACCCTAGGCAACGGAGTGAGACAAGAAAGAAAGAAAGAGAGAGAGAGAAAGAGAGAGGGAGAGAAAGAAAGGAAGGGAAGGGAAGGGGAGGGGAGGGAGATACCTACTCAGTGGTCCTGAGTAGGCTTAGAACAATGGAAATCACATGTTTAGCTAATTTGAAGGTTTCCCTTGTAGGATAAATGTAGTAATCCATTTGCATTAATTTGTATATTTCAGATAGTACTGAAAGCTAAATTCATCATTTGTTCCATAAATACTTAAAAGGATAGGGCAGTAAACAAGATTGATAAGGTAGAAGCCCCCACAGAGTTACACTCTGTTCTGATCTGGTCTGGTCATGGAGAAGAAAATCGTCAAATGAAAAAGTAATCAAAGCAGTTACAATGTGGTAAATGCTGTGAAAAAAATCAGTAGGATTATAGAGAGAGAATGGAGTTCTTTGGATGTTCAGAAAAGATCTCTAAAAAAAAGGTAATACATGGGTAAGGATACAAGGTAAGAAAGTAGCCATGCAAAGGTCTCAAGAGAGAACATTCTAGCCAAAATCATAGCAAGTGTGAGTCTCACATTTTCCTAGCTGGGCTCAGCTGTGTGGTGAACAGGAATAAAGCCAGTCTGGCTGGACTGGAATAAACAGAAAGCAGAGCAATAAGGCGTGAGAGCTGAGAGACGCAGCAGGCAGCAATGTACAGAGCCTTGGCAACATGATAAAAACATAGTGTTTTCTTCCAAGGGCAACGGAAAGCCATTAGAACTCTTGTTTTTAAGCAGAGGGCTGATGTGATCTAAACACTCTTGCTTCTAGGAATGGGCAGTCTCAGCCATAACACAAAACCTACGTTGAAAGTGGTCTGCTCCAAGGCTCAGTAACTTTGACTAGTAGCCTACTTTCTCCTGAAAATTTAGTATAAATAGTGTTTAGTGTCTATGCCACACTTAACACTGGGCTCATGAATAAAGAGAATAGATTGAGATTATTAAAATTTAGAAGCTTGCAGGAAGACTCCCATCGACCCAGAATTTCTTCACCATCTGAGGGTAGAAGGAGCGCCAGCCAGATGGTACTGGTCCCTCTCTAAAGTTGCAGGATGCTGCTGGTTCTGAAAGGGTAGAAAAAACTACACAATGAATCCAACTCTTACTGCTGGAAACAGCTAATGTATACGAGAAGCTGCAAAGCAACTTTCTTTTTAGGGAGTGATATGGAAGCTGTGTACATCACTTCCACGCACATCCTATTGGTCTTGCAAGGACAAACCAGTTTGGGAATAAACACAACCCACTCTTGGTAAGCATGCTCCTGTCAACTGGCAGGAGCAAAGGTGCACAGCTGTTAGATAAAGAATAGCCTAGGGGAGGACTCACCTTCCAACAGGTCTTGGATCTAGTCAGTTTCTTTTACCAGGAACATGGAGAACGTCCATTAATCTGACAAATCTATTACATGCAGTACCATTAAGACCATTCAGGACACTCTCTGACCAGCAGCACTCAAGTCTCATTAAATGGCTTCATCTCCTAAAGAGAAGAATTCTGTTATACAAAGCAAAGATAAAACATAGCCCACAAAGAAACACAAAGTGAGTGGGATGGCATAAGAAGCATAAATGGCATTTAGCAGGATTACAAGCTCTTTTTTATCATCTTCACTCCCTCCATCCTGGCAAGGTCTGGCAGGACCAGGGCAAGGAGAGAAGTGGCTTAGTGAAGCTCAGCTTCAGACCTAAGTGAAAAAGAGTCGCCTTCTCCTCCCTGATCCAAGAGCTAATCTCAAGGGCCAAGATCACAATGGTCCTATATAAAAAGCCTAAGCAGCAGACCATCAGCCTTGCCCTTGTCGTCTGGGTCTAAAGGAAGCAAGATGAGCTTGATGTTCACAAATAGTCCCTCTCTGTTCACCAGTCTGAGTCCAGTCCAGAACTCAGGAGCCGAGCTCTCACCTATAGCAGAAGATACCTTCTTTTCTGGAGTGTTCTCCTAGCAGGTGCACTTTTGTATGTGTCAGTCTAGCGGAACTGGAGCTGAGCTTCCTAGAATTACCATCCACATCTGAGCTAGGCTTGGCCCCCAGAGAAACTGCCAAAGACTTGGAAGGCAAAGGTAAAGAAGCAGCCGGCCTCTCTGAGGCTGCATGGATGGGGACAGGCACCTGCAGCTTACAGGCACGATCGCTGACCTCCCAGCCAACATGCCTGCTGAGTCTCCTCCTTCACCTTCAAGTTCTGGGCAGGTGTGCGTGCAGTTCTGCAGCACATGATGTCAGTTCCTTCTGCACACAGCCATGTGGTGGAGGTGGGGTTGTGAGACAGGTGGCTCCAAGCCCTGCTGACCTGCAGTGGCTCTGGGCCTCCCACCACCAGACCAGGGGCAACACTTTTCCTAGACTTGCTCCTAAGCTCTCACGAATACATAATCTCCAGCTCCCATAATACACCTTTTATTCTGTAACACCTGAACTTATTACTCATGTAATAAGCTAGGTAGGCCAAGCTGTGATGGCGTGCTACGCCCAGACCTTAACAAAAGTTTATTTCTTGCTCATGGCCCATCGACAGCTCCTCTGCATGGTCTCCACTCTGGGACCCAGGCTGAAGGGGCAGCCTCTGTTTAGAACATTGCCAGTCATCATGGCAGAGGGCAGAAAGGCCAACCCCTTGCTTCAGGGTCTCCCTGGCAGGGACTCACACTTCTTTGGCAAAAGCAATTCCAACAGCAGTGATGAATTCAACAGGAAAATGGATGAGCATATGATATGGTATGTGTGTGTGTGTGTTTTCTGACACCAAATACAAGTCACTTTTCCATCCCAATTCTGCAATTCTCTAACACCAGCTGTGTGCCCAATAATTCAGTCCTGACACACCCAGAGTGAGTATAGACCTTGAAAGTTAAGGGCTTGGTCTCATAACATACCAGCTATAAATGGGGTGCCAGGGTCCACACCTTTCCTAGCTGACTATAAATTCAGAGGGCTTCTTGAGCCCCTCTTCAGAGTCAATAATTTGCTTGAATACTCACAGAATTCACGATAATGCTTGACTTAAAATTACCAGCTTATCATGAGTACAAGTCAAAAGCAGCTGCTAGAAGAGACGTATAGAACAAGGTCTGGGCAAGGGAAGGTGCACAGAGCTTCCACGTCCACTCTGGGGGACCACCCTCCCAGCTCCTCCAAGCATTCACCAACTCTAAGCTTTATGAATACTTCATTTAGGGGATTTTATGAAGGTTTAATTATATAGGCTAGATTGATGGAAAAATTGGTCATAGGTGACTGAGCTCAGTATCTGGACCCTCTCCCTATCTTGGAAGTCGGGGGACAGGATGGGAAATTTCTAACCTCTAATCATGTGGTTGGTCTTTCTGGTGACCAGTTCCAGTCCTAAAACTATCTAGGGTCCCCCCATCACCAGGAGTCATCTCATTAGCATACAAAAGACAAGAAATTCCAAGGGTTTAAAGACCTCTGTGATCCGGGAACTGGGGACAAAGACAAACTGTATTTATTGTGATGCTGATTTGGGTGTGTCAACTTGCTGGGATTAGAGATACTCAATAGCTGGTAAAGCATTATTTATTCTGTGTGTGTTAGTAGGCACAAATCATCCCTCTTCTAGGATGACTGGACTGTCCCCAGGAGTGTCTGGGAGGGTTTCCAGAGGAGATTGGCATGTGAGTCAGTGGGCTGAGTGGGGAAGATCTGACCTCAGTGTTCACAGGTGACATATAATAGGCTGGGGCCCTCTACAAAAAAGAGAGGAAGGAGGAATTCAGTCTCTTTCTCTTTCTCTTTCCCTCCCTCCTCAAACTGGGTCACCCTCTTTCTCCTACCCTTGGATATCAGAACTCCAGGTCCTCCAGCCTTTGGCCTCTGGGACTCACCCCAGCGGCCCCCTAGGCTCTTAGGATTTGGGCTTGGACTGAGAATGACAACACTGGCTTCCTTGGCTCTGGGGCTATTTGTCATAGGCTGAGCCATGCTACAGGCTTTCCAGTTCTCCAGTTTGCTGACAGCCTAAGATGGGCCTAATTAAGGGGGACCTCTCGGCCTCTGTAACCTAGGAAGCCAATTCCCCCGATAAGTCTCTTTTCATATATCTCTCTGTATGTCCTATCACTCCTCATTCTCTGGAAAACTCCTACTGAAACATTTATTTTTTATTATACCATATGTCCCTATAATAGACAAGCAGACAGACAGACAGACAGACATACACACACACACACACACTCATCCTTCAAGAATCTAACAGAGTTTGTTGCAAGCAAAGGATGTGGATTTGAATATCACCTTTGTCTCCCTGTCACAAACAGCTAACTTTATTGTTTATTCAGCAATATTTAGGGGACCTGAATCTGGTATAAGCCCTATAATTAGAGTGAAGACCAAATTATTCATAATATTTAGTCCTGTTATTTTTGTAGTGGTTCTTGTTTAAGACTAAAATTCTACATTTTATTTCAGCAACAAAATGATAAAATATTTATCGAAGAAATGCATGAGTTAAATATTGGGTAACTTCTAAATCTTAGGACTCAAAATGTCTCAAAATAGACAAATCTTGGGACTTTAAAGTCTCAAAAACAAGTGGCTATGAGGGATTGCTTATTATAAGAGCTTGACAAATAAATTAAAGGACTATTACAGTTTATTTTCTGTATGCTCATAAAACTACCTATAGTTTTTGGCTATGGTATAATCAATACCCCTTGTATGCTGATATTACTAGTAGATTTCTCCTTATATTTCAAACAAACAGAAAATTAATTTGAGAACTAATAAGATCATTATTCTTTACCCATAAAATCATTTGATTTCTCTGTTTTTCTCCTATGTGGCTATAAACTTATTGAAAAGATTGACTATATCATGTTCATTTTTGTATCCCCAGCAGTTATCACAATGCCTAGCACAGAATAGATACCAAGAAGGTTTATTATATTGTGACATTTTATCAATTATAAGATGCACACATTTTTCATAGTTCAATGTATCTCTGAATCTCTGAAATTGGGATGCATCTTTTAATTGATAGTGGCTTAAACCACCATCACCCAGGTGTGAAAAGTCTTCATTTCATTTCTCCTGGCAAAATCAAGAAAACATTAACTTCACAGCATATTACATTTGATGACATGTGGGTAATTAATAAATTATTACAAGGAGTTGGTTATTATCATATTGATTCAAACATATTCTATAAGAGGATGTTACAGGTATGACATTATCATTTTGCAATTTTACAGCCTCGTAAATTATAGAGTTTAACTCCAAATCTACTTTTTGTCTTCTTTTTTATTTATTCAAATAAAAATACAATTGGAACTTATCATTTTAACCAAGTTGATTGCCTTTATCCTTTATCCTACCTTATAATTAACAAAGAGGCCCTTCTCTTCAGAGATTTTATTATTCTCTTCATTCGTGCTTTTCACAATTCATTCAAAAGTATTATTAGTATGTGTTTTACATTAATCTGTGTTTTATATTAATAATTACAAATTATTAATAGTATATATTGAGTACCAATAGTGAGCAACATCTTCTACTAAAAGCCATAGGAGTAATGGTTACTTTTTTAGCACTCCAGGAGACCAGAGTTGGAAAACTGCTTGAACTCAGGAGTATGAAACCAGCCTAAGTAAAAGAGAGACCCTGCCTCTACTAAAAATAGAAAATTAGCCAGGTATGGTTGTGTAGCTTGTAGTTCCAGCTACTCAGGAGGCTGAGGCAAGTGGCTCGCTTGAACCCAGGAGTTTGAGGTTGCTATGAGCTAGCCTGGAACAATAGAGTGAGACTCTGTCTCAAAAAAAAAGTTGTTTTTTTTTTTCCTTATGTCATCTGAAACCCTTAAGCCACCAATAAAGCTTCCAGTAAACAAATAATATATCGTTTATAAGGTAAAGCAGCAGTAGCCTGAGTAGCCTACAGCTGCTCCTATTTCATTTCTGAATATCAATTTACTTAGAGGTGTGTGGCTGCCTTGTTTTATCTGATTCCTCACTTGTGAGCTCAGTTGTCTCAATAGCTGGGGGATAAAAAAAAATTATTATAAGCTGCATGATTTTATTTAATTTGGAAAGATTTCAAAGAAAGGGAACAATAGGGATTTTTAAAAAATCACTATATTTATCTGTTGCAAATAAAATGTATAGATGAAAGGGAGGAACAGAAGTCCGATTTTTCAATTCAATTTTTCTGCCACCCACATATTCTCCAGCTCTTGTTTATTTGGGGCTAGAAAGAGGTTGGTGGATCACTTTAATCACACTGTAATTATCCTACAGTTTAAAAGAGAAAAACAAAGCAAACAACATTCAGAATGGGAGAAGATTTTTGCATGGTATGAATCTGACAAAGGCCTGGTAACCAGAATCTACAGAGAACTCAAATTAAACAATAAGTTAAAGGGCAAACAACCCTCTCCATTAGTGGGTAAAAGATTTGAACAGAAACTTCTCCAAGGACGACAGAGAAATGGCCAACAAACACATGAAAAAATGCTCTTCATTTTTAATCATCAAAGAAATGCAAATGAAAACCACTCTAAGAGGCTTGGCGCCTATAGCTCAATAGTTAGGGCACTGGCCACATGCTCTGGGGCTGGTGGGTTCAAACCCAGCCAGAGCCTGCTAAGTAACAATGACAACAACAACAACAAAATAGCTGGGCATTGTGGCGGGCACTTGTAGTCCCAGCTATCTGGGAGGCAGAGGCCCATGAGTTTTTGAGCTGTGATGCTACTGCACTCTACCTAGGGTGACATAGTGAGATTCTGTCTCAAGAAAAAAAAAAAAAAAACACTCTAAGATACCGCCTAATCCCAGCAAGATTAGCCCACATCACAAAGTCCCAAAATACTGGATGCTGGCATGGATGTGGAGGGAAAGAAACACTTCTACACTGCTGCAATTACAAACTGATAGCCTTTTTGGAGTCACGTATGGAGAATCCTTAAAGATCTAAAAGTAGACCTTCCATTTGACTCTGCAATACCACTACTAGGTATCTACCCAAAAGAACAAAAATCATTTTACTACCACAAAGACATTTGTATGAGAATGTTTATGGCTGCTCAATGCATAAGTGCCAAGTTGTGAAAGCAACCTAAGTGCCCATCAACCATGAATGGTTCAACAAACTGTGGTATATATATGCCATGGAATATTATTCAGCCATTAAAAAAGATGGAGACTTTACATCTTTTACATTTACCTGGATGGAGTTGAAATACATTCTTCTTAGTAAAGTATTACAAGAATAGAAAAATAAGTATCCAATGTACTCCATACTAATATGAAAGCAATATATAAAT
>CAUYQV010167468.1:0-12987 GCA_963574575.1 Galagoides demidoff | reverse complement strand
GGC
The DNA here is from genome assembly GCA_963574575.1 of Galagoides demidoff. Classification (NCBI taxonomy): domain Eukaryota; kingdom Metazoa; phylum Chordata; class Mammalia; order Primates; family Galagidae; genus Galagoides; species Galagoides demidoff. Next base: position 12,984 of record CAUYQV010167468.1, on the reverse strand, counting down.
GGGCGCCTGTGGTCCCAGCTACTTGGGAGGCGGAGGCAGGAGACTCACTTGAGCCCAGGAGTTGGAGGTTGCTATGAGCTGTGATGCCATGGCACTCTACCCAGGGGGATAGCTTGAGGCTCCGTCTCAAAAAAAAAGAGTGCCAAACCTATTCAAGAAGAAATAAATTTATTTTATTTCAAATGAATGTGAATAAATCATTAGGTTACATTGTTTGGGTTTGTTAGGTAAAGTTACCTGGGGGGTGTTCTGTATACCCTTCCATTGTGCCCACTAAGTAAGAGCTCACCAATCCCACCTCCTCCCCTCTTCCTCTTGCCTTTTCCCCTTCCCCCCACTTGAATTTAATTGTTTTTCCTTTATGTGGGCATGCAGTTGTTTACCTATTGGTATCCTAATAAGGGCCATGACACTAGTGATGGATGAAACTAGAATTTGAACTTAGGTCTGCTGCATCAAACTCATTTTACATTGCAGCTTTATATTTTAATTCATATTTTCAAAATGGAACTGTATGAACATCTTGGTGCTCATTTCAAAGGGGGGGAATATTAATCCTTGAATGTTTTGTTTATTGTGCCTACATAACTAATTTGTGTTTTACAAACATTCTTCTTGATACAATGAGAAGAAACTAAAGAGGACAGCAAGGACACCAGCTAGAAGACTAAGATACTATTAGTAAGGGACAGTAATGTCTTAGGTAGGGTTAGTGGCAGCAGAAATGAGAAAGGGGCTCATTCTGAATGTACTTTAAAGGCAGAGCCAATGGATTTGAGGTTGTCAAACCTCAAATTTTTGAGAGAAAGAAAATAGTCATGCAACACCTAGGATTTTGGCTTGGGAAATTAGAAGGATGGAACTGCCATATATTGTGGTATCTTCCTCTGGGAATGTTTCCTGAGTTTAAATGGCACCAAATTCATAGGGTTTCTCATTCTAAATTGTAATTTTTAGTTTCTTTGTCTTTATCTATTATAAATAACACTATTCTTCATATGTGAAGGCAGGCCTTGGTCTCATTGACTATTATACTTCTAGTAGCTATTATCTTGGAGAAGTATATGCTCAATTAGACATATATATAAAATAAAATCCTTAGAATAAATAAATAAGGATCCATACTTATATAAATATAATAAATGATTAATATATAATAAATGATTGAGTAATAAGGGACACCACTTCCTCAGAGCATAATTCCAATTAATAAATGTCTAAGGAACACTAAAGAGTGAAGGAAATAGGAGGATCATTATTATGCAAGAAAGAGTAGTAATTTTACAAGCAAGGACTATTGATAACAAAATACATAAAGAAAAAGATGAGAACTTGCTCTACTGTTTTCTCAACTATTCTCTAAGTCTAAAGTTATTTCAACATAAAAAGTTAAAAACAATTTGTGCCTAATAAATATTTTTTACCTGGACTGGTGAATGAATAAATTACTTTTTGCCTGACATCTCCAAATGCCTAGAATCTCTTTCAGACCATCTACCTCAGAGATGTTTACTTTCCTAGTTTGTATTTCTCACTTAACTCAGGCACATTTTTTTTTTTCATTACCTGGCTGCTTCCAATTTTGATGGACAGTTACTCAGTTTACAGTTGTCCCCTATGCTATAGACTGGCCTCCTGATTTATTTATAACCAATTTTCTGCTACATGGAGATACAAAGCCTTATGTTATTTTCATGCATAATACACCCAAGTGCCTAAGGACTAAATACCAAAACCTTAGCTGTTTATCTACCTTTGCTTTATGTGAGATATTTTTTTAAATAATAAAGCAAAAAAAAAAATTAATCACTACAATAAAGTTCCCAAGAACAAAACAAGCCTAGTGTGGCATCTTGACCTTTTATATGGCAGCTTTCACCAAGGAACACAAAGCATTTTATGGTGACATATTGTGGTAATGAGGCTTGGCACTTTGGGCAAGTCCTCTAAGGCTTGTTTTTATGAAAGGATAAAATCCCAAGCCCTGAATTTGGGTATTTCATCCAACACTTACAACAAACTGGCAGCAGGATAGGTGGTGGAATCTGTCTTCTGAACTCCATTCTCTTGCCCTCAATAGGAGTTCAAACCATTCTCCTTTTGTTCAGATTTTTTCAGCTGTAGGGTGAAAGCCCAGAGGGGAATGATTCTGAGACGTCAGCAGAGTGAAGTCTTTGCTCCCCTCTTGCCTCTCAGATACACTGAACGAGGTGTGGAAGTAGGTTATGAAGTTGCCGGTCACTTCCTGTACCCAGAAAGTGGCCTACGATTCATTTTTGCAGTCCGTTTGTTCTTTTTCTCAAGGAGACAGGCTATTTTTCTTTTCTCTTCTTTGGTGAAGTGTGCTATATTATAGGCACTACTTCAAAGGAAATAGTTGGATCAGGCTACTCTGAAAAATCTCTAGTAACCTGCCATAAATTTAAAACTTTTCAGTACAGTCAATATTTTTCAAATGCTAAAGATAGGAAATGTGGCAATTTTTAAAAATTCAGCAAATCTATTGCCTAAGGATAACTCTTGCCTTTTCTGTATTCCCAGCCCTGGATAATTCTAAGGAATCTTTCTTATCTTAAAAATGTTGACTGTAAGATTGAGCCAGTAGGAGCTAGCTCCAGATGGACAAGATAGATATCCAAGTGGGAACCCTAGGATACACACCTAAGTAGACCTACCTTTGTTTCTTTCATATGACTTACGTATACTGAACCCTAAGAGTGACAGCATACCAAGAATTCTGTTCCTGCTTTGTTTTCATCTTAGGACAGGTATTATGACCTAATAACTCCAAAGAAAATCCCTTCTTATTTTCAGATAGAAAGCTAAAGTTTATGTCCACTAAAGCAAAGTATATAGAAATGTAGAAAATCTATAAGATGGTCACTGCAGAGATGTAATTTCTTGAATTTAGGCAAATCAATCTGAAGTTGCCTAAGGATCACCCAGAAATCTTGCTCAAAATCCAGATTCCTTTACTCCCAAATCTAATATTTCAATGCAGTTTTTCAAATATGTATCCAGGCTAGAAAATCATGACCTTTAAGAATTAGTCAATGGTCCATGAACTTGAAAAATATCTTTTGTTCATTCATCGTTTTATCTATGTCCACCTATCTGTCCATTCAATATATATTTATTAACCCTATATAAATTCTTGCTACATATTAGGAATGGAATTGTGTGCTAAGTCTTACATGATTACATATTTCAGTGATATAAAATGATGGCTTATGGAAGAGAAGAGAAGATGTATAAGAAAATAGCCAATTATGATGTGGTCTATTAAAAGTAATTCAATTATGAAAGACATAACAACAGCACTGAATCCAGCCTTCTGAAGCAGAAGATTTCTCAGGGGAGGTAAAGTTTTAACCAGATGCTAAAGGAACTGTTCGATCAGAATGAGCTAAGTGAAGAAAAATTGGTAAAGGGAAGTAATATGATGAGAAAGTGTTTGTTAGGAACCCGGAAGTGAAAAGAACATGGTGTAGAGAATTCCAATAGGTCAGTATTTATGGCAAGAGTAAAAGAGGCAATGGAGGAAGCAGCAAAGGTGGTATTGGAGGGTTAGTAGGGTGAGGAAGGGAGAAGAGAATGTAAGAGAATGATCACATGTTCCTACTTGCATAAGAAAGCCCCGGTTTATAACTGTTGTCTAGTTTAATTTTATTAACCTCTCCTTTCATTCTCAAAATATATGTTATGACTGGATGATACAACTGTATAATTGACCACAGTCAAGGAGTCTGGTTTTTTGTCCAGAGGAAGATGTTTTGCCCTTGAAGGGGTTCAGCAGAGGAGTGAATTGATCTGATGTCTGGTCTAACAATCTCACTGTAGCTGCCATATAGAGAACAGATTGTAGAGGGACAGGATTGGAGTCAGGAATATTGTTTGGTGGGCAGCTGCAGAAATCCTGACAAGAGCTAATAGTGTGTGGAACAGGAAGATGTTAGTGAAGTCAGCAGAAAAGAATGGACTCTGAAAATACTAAGGATCAAACTAGATTTACCACTTAACATGTGATCTTGGACAAGTTACTTAAGGTTTCTTCCTTTGCTTTTGAAATAGGAGATATAAAATTTCCTCATCAGATTATTCTAAGAGCTAAGAAAACCGATTGATTAGAGCACCCAACATGTGCCCTGTGAAGCCCTCAGTGATTGTTGTCCCTTTTTCTGCTAAGACCCTCCAGACACATGGTGGTCTTCATGGCACCCTTCCCAGATTATCTTCCATGTCAATTCTCCGTTTCCTGAATTATGTGGCCATAATTTTCTTCCTAATTTCCTAGTTCTGCTATCCACTTAATGCCCAGATCCCAGGTGGATGTCACCAATGATAGCCAAATTTACCAGAAGATGGGTTGAAATTTATAGTTGCTTCAAGGATCATCAACAAAGGACAGTAATAAAAGGATAATAAAAGGGTACCAAAAACCCTACCATGCTTTAACCTCAAAGCATGTACCCTAAAGACTACAAACATAAGCAGTATGGCTGATGGACATGGTAGCCAGGATTTCCTATAACAGTTTGGTCAGAGGTCCTAGTTCTGTTGGCTCAGAAAATATGGTATCTTTAGAAAAAGATAATTATTTATTTGAACCAGTTTCACCCTCCATCACAATCACCTTTTTGTTTATTTGTTTTAAACACTTTCCCTTTATTAACCCTTTCTTTTTCTGTTCCTTCATTTCTTTTCAATGTTTTCTCCTTTTCTCTCTTTGCTGTTCTGGCATATTCACAGTTACCTCTAATCACACACCCAGGGACCTTGACTTCTTTGGTCTGGTTTCAAGGTCCTTTGAAACCCATCTCCTTTCTGCCAAGGTAGAACCTTTGTCAAAGTCAGTCCCCTTCCTGAAGCACAGCATCCTCCTCCCTCATTTCTGTGTTCATTTATGCTGACACTTTACCCATAAAATCTTTGCATTTGAGTTGATTCAACTGTGCTGACTTTCTATCTTCCCCAAGGAATGCTTTTATTTTCTACTCTAGTTTGAATTTAGCACCATCCATCCCAATCTACCCCCAATTCCTCTAACATTAATGATCTCAGTTTCTTTCTCCGGTATTCAGTTATGCTTTGTATTGTTGTATGACTTCTGATAGCTTCTAGTCAGGAGATTTTTGTCTTATATATTTCTATTGCATCCATCAAACCTGGCATAAACTTTAAACACAGCAAGTTATTTATTTGTATACTTTCAAGTATATGAAAAATGTAAACAACACCTCATTACCCATTTCTCCTAGGCTTTTCACCTGGCTCCTGGGTCCCATTACTGGTGTGGTCTGTAAGTTGCTCTCTTGTGCTTTAGTCATCAGGATTCCTAGATCGAGATCTTGGGAGAGGTTACTTTCACACACAGAAAATGGGGACATAAAATATTTCCTATGCCTGTCATACAGCCTAGTGGAACAATGTATTGTGCTTTGTGTTTAATTTATTTTGTGAGTACATATAGATATGAGGTTAATTAATACATTTTTAAACACTTTGACCCCATTATGGACAATATCCAGCTTGATATCTTTCCTGTCTTTTCATTGTTGCTGAATTACTTCTCCTCTAGCTAACTAGTATTTTACCTTAAATCTAAGTTTAACCTATATTCCCAGTTCATCTCTGAGTGAGAGTCTAGGAAGAACAGTTTTAGAATTCATTCTAATAGCCTAGAATTCTGGATATTTGATTTTTAATATCCTTTAATTAATAAGGATAATTAGGGCTGGGTGTGGTGGCTCACACCTGTAATCCTAGCATTCAGGGAACCCAAGGTGGGTGGATTTCTTGAGCTCAGGAGTTGGAGACTAGCCTGAGCAAGAGTGAGACCCTGAGAGGAGAGGAGAGGGGAGGAGAAGGAAGGGGAAAAGATGGGAGAGGAGGAGAGAGGAGGAGAGAGGAGAGGAGCATGGTGGCACATACATGGAGAGCAGAGGAGAGGAGAGGAGAGCATGGTGGCACATACATGTAGTCCCAGCTACTTGGGAGGCTGAGGTAAGAGGATCACTTGAGCCCAGGAGTTTGAGGTTGCTGTAAGCAATGGTGCAGTGGCACTCCACCCAGGGTGACAGAGTGAGACTCTGTTTCAGAAAACAACAACAATTAAAAAAAAACTGAAAACAATAAGCAGTGTATAGTATTAGTGGAACAATTCAGTGTGATGCACTTGCTGTGGTTTGAATGTGTTCCCTCTAGTCAGGTGTTGTTAAGGTGATAGTATTAAGGGGTGGAGCCCTCAATAAGTGATTCAGCTATGAATGCTCCTTTCTCATTAATCCAATTAAGACCCTTATGAAAGAGGTATCAGTGTTCTCTGAGTTTGCCCTTCTGTCCTTCTGCAGTGTGAAAACATGGATTTCCTTCCTTCAGGCAGATGAAACCCTAATCAGACAATCAAACTTGCAGATGCCTTGAATTTTGGACTTCCTGGACCCTTGAAACAGGAAATTCCAAGCCTCTGGAACTATAAGAAAATAAATTTCTATACAAAGATTTTCATATACCCTCTTTCGTCTCATATGCATAGCCTCATTATCAACATCCCCTATGAGAACGGCATATTTATTATGACTGATGATATTTTATAATCATCCAAAGTCCATAGTAGGGTTTATATTAGGGTTCACAATTAGCATTTTAAATTCTCTACATTTGGGCAAACATTTACTATCCTATATCCACCATTATAGTATCATGCAGAGTATTTTCACTATCCTAAAAACATCCTCTGGGCTCCATACCCACACCCCACACATATGACAACCATTGATCTTTTTACTTTCTTCAGAGTTTTGCCATTGACAGAATGTCATATGGTTGAAAGCATTTTCAGATTGGCTTTTTTAAAAATCACTTAGTAATATGTGTTTGAGATTACTCCCTGTATTTTTTTGGTTTGATAGTTTATTTCTTTCTTTCTTTTTTTTTTTTTTTGCGGTTTTTGGCCAGGGCTGTGTTTGAACCCACCACCTCTGACATATGGGGCCGGCACCCTGCTCCTTGAGCCACAGGCGCCACCCCATACTTCATTTCCTTTTAATACTGAATAGATGTACCACAGTTTATCCATTCACCTACTGAATGAAGGTGAATCTTAGTTGTCTCCCCATTTTGGGGGAACTATGGATAAAGTTGCTATAAATGTCTGCGTGCAAATTTTTGTGTGGCCATAAGTTTTCAACTCCTTTGGATAAATACCAAGAAGTACAATTGCTGGATCATAAGGTAAGAGTATGTTTATTATTTTAAGCAACTGCCAAACTGTCTTCCAAAGTGGGTGTACTATTTTGCATTCCCACCAGCAACAAAGAAGAGTCCCTGTGGTGTTCTCAGCACTTTTAATTTTCTCTGTTCTAGCAGGTTGGTAAGGGTAGCTCACTGCTACCCTTGTTGTTTTAATTTGCATTTCCCTGATGACATAGGATGTGAAGCATCCTTTCATATGTTTATTTAAAGTTTGTGTATCTTCTTTGTTGTGGTATCTGTTTGGACCTTCTGCTCATTTTAAGTATGATTGTTTTCTTATTTTTGAGTTTCAAGAGTTCTTTGGGTATTTGGATAACAGCCCTTTCTCATATGTGTCTTTTACAAATATTTTTATCTTGGTCTGTGATTTGTGTTCTCATTTTCTTAATATCCTTTTTTACAGAGCAAAAGTTTTCCATTTAAATAAAGCCCAGCTGATCAATTATTTCTTTCCTGGGACATATCTTTTGTATTGTGTGCAAAAAAGTCATTGCCAAACCCAAGATCATCTAGGTTTTCTCATATATTATCTTCTGAGAGTTTTTATAGTCTTGCATTTTAGATTTCAGCCTGTCATCCATTTGGAGTCTTGGAAGGATGTGAGTTCTGTGTCTAGATTCATTTTTTTGCATGTGGATGCCCAGTTGTTCTACCACCATTTGTTGAAAATATTATCTTTTAGACATTGCATGGTCTTTGCTTTGTGAAAGATCAGTGATTCTATTTCTGGACTCTTTATTCTGTTCTGTTGGTTTGTTTTTCTATATTATCACCAATATTACACTGTCTTGATTACTAGCTTTATAGTAAATCTTTCAATCAGGTAGTGTCAGTCCTACAAATTTGTTCTTCTCCTTCAACATTGTGTTGGCTATTCTGGGTCTTTTGCCTCCTTATATAAACTTTAAATTCATAGATATCCATAAGAATAAGTTTCTGAGGTGTTGATTGCGATTCCATTGAATCTATAGATCAAATTGGAAGGAACTAACATCTTGAAAACATTGAGTCTTCTTATTCATGGAAATGGGATATTTTCCCATTTATTTGTTTCTTTAATTTCTTTAATCTGAATTTTATAGTTTTCCTCTTATATATCTTATATACCTATTGTTAGATTTATACCTAAATATTTAATTCCTTGTGGTGCTAATTCAAATAGTATTGTGGGGGTTTTTTAGCTTAATTTTTATTAAATCGTAACTGTATACATTTATGGGGTACAATGTAATGATTTGAAATACAATGTAGAATGCTTAAATCAAACTGATTATCCTAATAATCACCTTGCTTATTTTTTGTGCTAAGACATTTATAATATACACTCAGTTATTTTTAAATTTACTCTTGTTTAGTGCACATTAGGTGAGATCCCACCAAATGCTCTCTCTCCACTCGCCCTCTCCGTCCCCTCTCCTCCCTCTCCCTTCTCTCTCCTCCTTCTTGCTGGACTATTTTTGTGTTTTATCATTCATATGAACGTGTAAGTGATTATGTATTGGTTTCCTAATAGTATTGAGTACATCGGATACTTTTTCCCCCCATTCTTGATATACTTCGAAGAATATATTCCAGCTCCATCCAGGTAAACATAAAAGATGTGAAGTATTGTGCTTTTAATTTGAAAATCCAGTTGTTCATTGTTGATATATAGGAACGCACATGACCTTTGTATCCTGAAACGAAGGATAACATTGCTATAATTATTATTAGTTCCAGAAATATTTTTGATGATTCTTTCAGATTTTGTTTGTAGGCAATCATGTCATGAACAAAGATGGTATCACTTCTTTCTGTCCAATGTGTGTATCTTTTATTTTACCTTGTTTTATTTCACTATCTAGGATTTCTAGTACAATATGGAAAAGGAATATAAGAGAGGAGGTCCTTGCCCTATTCCCGATCTTAGTGGGAAACCAAGTTCCCACTAACATGCTGCTTTTCTTAGTGTAACTTAATGAAAGCTATACAAATAAAGTAAAGCTTTATTATCCCAGCTTTAGTTACAATAGTTACTATTAAGCACATCAACATTCCTCTGTATAAATAATCCTTTTAGGTAAAGGGAAATTTTTGTAAAAAAACGATGGCAAAGGAACATATTGGTACAATTCTTTTTCTCATTCCTTCAGCTTCTTATTCATTTTACACATATTTTCGTGTGTGTATACTATGTAATAAGCACTGTTTAAGGCTCTGGAGATAAATCAGTGAACGAAAAAGAAATTTATCTTTGTGCTTTAGGTGCTTCTACTCAGAAAGGGAGCAATAGGCAATAGAGAAAAAGTAAATAAAGTATAAATGGTCATTTTAACAGCTACCAAAAAAAGTTAACAGGGTGATATGAGAGAGAACAATGGGGTATGGATGACATGAGACTGGATGAACAAGCATGATCCCACAGTTGTCAAAGAACTGTGGAAAGAATGAGCTTTCAAGATAGAGGGGATGGCCTCTGTAAAGGCCATGGGGTATGAAAATACTTGAGAAGTTCACAATACAGATAGGGTTTGACATAGCTAAAGAGGAAGAAGAAAGGGAGAGTGGCATGGAGCAGAGTTGGGGAATCAGCAGGTCAAATACAGAAATGGAATAAATTAGCAGGCAGGTGATTAGAAACTAAATAGCCGTGGTTTCCTCTCAGAAGGAAACATTAATTAGTCATGTTTGATGTCTGTAAGCAACCCTTGTCCTTTTCTCTTAATCCTAAAACAGGCTTGTGAGCTCTGCTTTGCCTCACCTGACCAGTGGCATAAAAGCTGCCTTGTCTAAATGAGACCTTCCTCCATTGATTTTACTCAGGCAAACTCCCTGTTTTGGAGGCCATGGGAAGACACTTTCCTCATGCAAATACGTTTTTATTCAACAAAAGTGGCCTCATGTAGTGTAGACAAACATGTTAAATATTATCCATTCTCCCATGGGGTGTTTTACAAATCAAAAAACTTTCCCTTTTGGTTTATAAACTCATGTGGTTTTAAAGGCAAACCATCTGGATGGTTCTGATTCATTTACATTAAATTCATTACCATGTCATTTTTTACACTGGTTTGAAGTTTAAGAAGCCTCATGAGACGTATTTACTTAAAAAAAAAAACTATTTAATTTTAAAAGGCCCTGTTACCTCTTTTTGTACAGAACAGGAAATGAGGATTTTATAAACACAAATAAACAGAAAAGCCCAATTCTACAGTTCAATTTGCAACATAAAAATTTATGATGCTGGTGTAAGTTTCAAATTAGCCAAATAGATTTCATACATCCATGATAGAATGAGAAATCAGACCTCGGCTCTATGAACAGTGGTGTCTTTTACGTAGAATGGAAAACTATAGCATATGTGGGTCACTACAAAAGTTTTGACACAGACTGTGGTATGGCCCTTTATTTGACTTGCAAGAAACACGGTTGACAGCATCCTTTCTGATTCATCTGTTAAGTTTCAACTTGCTCAGCTTATCCGTGCTGGAAAGCTTCGTTCGTTTCCATCCATGTGCATTGTATGTTTCTGGATTTTTGTGTATCTCAGAAATTTGTAATGACCCACATATCACTGTGAGGTCAGTGTTTCCCTCTGCTTACTTCCCTACTTTATTTCAATTCGCCAAATTACTGAATTTCAGAGATTCTTGAAATATTGGAACTTTAGAGAAAAAAAATCATCAAATTACACCTGGCAATGCTTGACAAGTCATTGTTAAAGGTCTTTTTGCTGGGTAAGGCCGTTTTGGTTGCAAGGGACAGATAATTCAGCCAGACTGGACGCAAACAAAGAGAGAAATTGGTTTATGTGGTGGAAAAACTCAGAAAGGGTAGAAGGAGTTTTAGAATGGAAGAATTGAGAGACTTAAACAATGTCATCAGAACTCTGCGTCTTTCTACATCTAAACTTTGGCTTCCTCTCCTGCCTTCCCATCACGGCAAAATGGTATTAATAACTTGGGGCCATGTGCTCCCAGGTTCCATGAAAGTCCAGTGAAGAATTAAAAAGACACGCACATGTGAAAACTCCTAGACCTATGATTGGGTCAGAAGTGCATTTCTGAGCCTATCACTGTACTTGAAAGATATTTCTCATTGTCAAGGCCAAATCTTATGCTACCTGGTACAATTAGGGGTTTTAGTGAACTTTGCTTTTACCACTGGGAAAGCGATGGGGAAGTGATATTCCGGTGAAAACATGAAGTATTTTCCCCAGAAGAAAAGACAATAAATATTAGATCGTAAAACAAACAACCCAATAAACAAACAAAGCCAAACAAAACTGTCTACTGTGTAACCTAATGCACCTATTCCTCTGAGGTCTGAGTTCCTTGAACTGGTCAAGTGAAACAGCATTCTGGATAGAGGGCTTGGCTTTGTCATAAATTACCCAGGCAATGTGGCCAAGTCCCTTCACTTCTGTGCGCCTCAGTATCCTCATTTCTAAAAGGCAGGGATGAACTCAATGCTCTCTCCAAGTTTTCTTCCAGCTCTGAAATGGTAATGATCATGAACTTGCCAAATGAGGAAGGGAAGATTCTCCTGGCCTAAGATTTCATGGAAAAGAAAACGGAAGCAGGCCCAGGTGCAGGGGAGAAAAAGGAGCCAGCAGACCCTGGGCCATAGAGTGAAGGAAGCAAAGAGAATGCTCAGGGGAACAAGGTCAAGTCCAGGACAGCAACACGCCATCTCTCTGCTAGCTGAGGAGCACCCTCCAGTCTCGGCTGATGTGAGTGAGTGCACTGGAGTGGTGGTGATAGTTGCCATAGAGAGGGGATAAATAGACTGTTGTTTGGTGCAATAACTTGGTTTCTGCCAGAAAGTTTCACACTCAAAATAAATATTATATATGGCTCCAATTAGCAGTGCTTAATCTGGAAAGAAAAACATATATTTTTGAGGTGTTATAAGTGTTATAATTCCACATGTCATAACTTCTCATTTACAATCTTTGAAGTCATTTGTGTTTTGAAATTACATTTGGGGGAAGGGATTTTAAAAAGCAAATATAAAACTTGTACCACATAGGTCATATATTTCCAAAGGTGGAGTAAACTGCAGCACCCTGTATTTTATATGTATATATATGATTATATATTAAAAAATGTGTATATATATGTGTGTGTGTGTATATATATATCTCAACATTGTTGCGGTAAATTGAATGAATGCTTACACTGAGGCATAAAGATTGCAAATAGCCTCCCTATAGTTTAGGTCAGGTCGAATTTTTGTAAAAACTCAAGTTTCCAAAGCTTTTTGTACTTGGGGGTGGTGACTAAAGACCAGTAGGATGACGAGATGACTTTGGATATGATGAAGAAAAGAGATGGACTCTGGAATGGCCAGTGCATAAGTTGAGTTGTTTTTCTTTATTAATGCCCAGGCATGTGGAACTGACCACCTTGTCTTTTTGCTCTGTGCAAGTCTATAGTAGCTGTTCAATAACCATTTGTGAAATGAATGTTTTCTACCCACTTTTGGCTCATTGCCTGTGCTCTCACCTCATGGTCCCAACCTCCCTGCTGAATGGTGCACAGCAAGTTCACGATCGGCCTCTGCAGCACTTGCCAGGGGGACAGTTTCCCCACATTTCTCCTTCCCTGATTTTCTTTTTTTTTTTTTATTAATTGATTTCTGTGTACATTGATGCAAACATGGGGTACATTGTGCTGTTTCATATACAATTTGAAACACCTTCATCAAGCTGGTTAACATAACTTTCATATCATTTGTTTAATCATTGTA
>CAUYQV010167466.1:0-30659 GCA_963574575.1 Galagoides demidoff | reverse complement strand
TATGTCGCCCTCAGTAAAGTGCTGTGGAGTCACAACTCACAGCAACCTCAAACTCTTGGGCTTAAGCCATTCTCTTGCCCCCACCTCCCAAGTAGCTGGGACTATGGGCTCCCACAGCACCAGCTATTATTTTGTTGCAGTTGTCATTGTTGTTTAGCTGGCCCAGGTGGGATTTGAACCCACCAACCTTGGTGCATGTGGCTGGCACCATAACTACTGTGCTACGAGTGCTGAGCCAAGTATTTGTATTTTTAGTAGAGCCGGGGTCTCGCTTTTGCTCAGGCTCGTCTGGAACTCATGAGCTCAAGCAATCCACCCGCTTTGGCCTCCCAGAGTGCTAGGATTACAGGCTTGAGTCACCACGCCTGGCCACAGCACCTCTGTTTTATAAATCAGGAAATAAGGATTCAGAAAAATTGAGTACAGTTGACCTTTGAGCAACACGGGTTTGAGCTGCACAGGCTCACTTAAACGTGGACTCTCTTCCACCTGCGCCAAGACCAGCGCCTGCTCCTTCTCCTCCTCAGCCTACTCGACATGAAGACGCTGAGGATGAAGACACTGACCATGATCCACCTCTACTTAATGAACAGTAAATAAACATTCTCTTATGATTTTCTTAACATTTTCTTTTTCCTAGCTCACTTTATTGTAAGAACACAGTCTATAATACATATGACATATAAAATATAGTAAACCATGCTAATCAACTATTTATATATAGTATTGGTGAGGACTCCAGTTAATAGTAGGCTAATAGTTTTGGGGAGTCAAAGGTTATATGTGGATTTCTGACAGTACAAGGGGTTGGAACCCCTAACTCTCATGTTGTTCAATGGGTAATTGTACTTTTACCAAGTTCATGTGCCTAGTAAATATCAACCAGAGTTTAAAGCTCAAATGCCACTCTTTCTACCATGCCTAACTGCTTGCAGAATGCAGTGGATGGGGACCACCTATGCAATGCAGGATATCCATGCAGAAGTCGTTTCCAATCCCACCACCAACAACTCCAAGTATCCACACCCAAAACTAAGTGGAAGATATGCCACACAGGGGAAATGACACGTTTATGAAAGCACACAGCCTTGCTCTAAGGAACAAGAAGTGATTCTCTGTGGATTTTGTGGCGAATTATAGAGTTCCTGAGAGGGAATGACTAGATAACGTGGCTGGAAGAGCAAACATAGACCAATCACAAGGGGCTTTACAATTTTAAGAATTAGCCTATGGGAAATCACCAGTTAAAAGGTCTTAGAACAGAACAAAGAACTTCAACAACTCAATAACAAAAACACAAATGACTTGACTTGAAAATGGGCAAAGGATTCAAATAGACAAGTCTCCAAAGAAGATATAGGAATGGCCAGGAAGCATTTGAAAAGATGCTCAACACCATTTATCATTAGGGAAATGCAAATCAAAACACAATGAGATATCACCTCACCCCTATTAAAACACTATCAAACCAGTAAGATACAACAAATGTTGGTGAGAATATGTAGAAATTTGAACTCTTGTGTACTGTTGGTGGTATTGTAAAATCGTGCAGCTGCTATGGAAAACTGTATGAAGGGTTCTCAAAAAACTATATGCAGGCGGCGCCTGTAGCTCAGTGAGTCAGGCACCAGCCACATACACCATGGCTGGTGGGTTCGAACACAGCCTAGGCCAGCTAAAAACAGCAATGACAACTGCAACAAGAAAAACAGCCAGGTGTTATGGCGGGCACCTGTAGTCCCAGCTACTTGGGAGACTGAGGAAAGAGAATCACTTAAGCCCAAGAGTTCAAGGTTGCTGTGAGCTGTGACACCACAGCTCTCTACCCAGGGCGACATAGTAAGACTTGTCTCAAAAAGAAAAAACTTAAGCAAAACTACCATATGATATAGCAATCCCACTTCTCGATATAAAAGTAGTTCCTGAGTTACAAACTCTCGACTTACACACAACTCACTTATGAATGGAGGCTATTACAGTAAATCCCCAAGTTACAAATATCTGACTGACAAGAAGAGGCTCTTACAGGTAATAGGTAAATGTGCCTATTCCAACTTATATACAAAATCAATCTAAGAACAAACCTATCTCATTTGTAACCCAGGGACTGCCTATACATGTGAAAGAACTAAAAATAGGATCTTGGTTCAGCTTAGCACAGTGGTTATGGGACCAGCCACATACATTGAAGTTGGCAGGTTCAAATCTGGCCCAGGCCAGCTTTCCTTACCAATAATGAAAAAAAATAGCTTGGTGTTGTGGTGGGTGCCTGTTGTCCCAACTACTTGGGAAGCTGAGGCAAGAGAATTACTTGAGCCCAAGAGTTTGAGGTTGCTGTGAGCTGTGACACCACAGTACTCTACTGAGGAAACTCTCTCTCAAAAAAAAAAATAAAAAATAAAAACAGGATCTTGATGCCATATATCTGCACACTCAAGTTCACTGCAGCGTTATGCACAAGAGTCAGGATGTAGAAGCAACTCAAATGTCTATCAAAACATGAATAAAGAAAACATGATGGCTCAGCGCCTATGGCTCAAGTGGCTAAGGCGCCAGCCACATACACCTAAGGTGGCGGGTTGGAATCCATCCCAGGCCCACCAAACAACAATTATGGCTGCAACAACAACAACAACAAAAAAAATAGCCAGGCGTTGTGGCGGGCGCCTGTGGTCCCAGCTACTTGGCAGGCGGAGGCAGGAGACTCGCTTGAGCCCAGGAGTTGGAGGTTGCTGTGAGCTGTGATGCTATAGCACTCTACCCAGGGGGACAGCTTGAGGCTCTGTCTCGAAAAAAAAAAAAAAAAGAAAGAAAACATGATATATACACATAATAAAATATTATATAGCCTTAAAAGAGCAACAACAGAGATGAACCTTGAAGACACTATTCTCAGTGAAACAGTGAAATAACCAAATCACAAAGGGCAAATACTGCACGATTACACTTATAATATGATATATCTACAGAACTCAAATTCACTTAAAGTAGATAGTAGGATGGTGGTTGCCAGAAGCCAGGGTGAGAGGGAAAAAGCACTGCTCCAAAAGTGTAGAGTTTGAGTCGTACAAGATAAAAAAGTTCCAAAGATCTGTTACACAACAATGTACATGTGATTAAAAATACTGCACCGTGCCCTTAAAAGTTGTATAAGGATAAATCTATGTTACACATTTTTTACCACTATTTTAAGTATAAAATCCATTAGTTTTCAATATCAAATAGTACACAAAGCATTAGTATTTGAGTGCTTCCACACAAGCTATCATGCCAAAACAAAGTAAAGAAATTCAATCTCGGATTTTCAGAATTTCACATACAACACCAAGACAAATAGTGTTCAAGGTTTTAAGAACAAAAAGAAATACCATAGAATTTTTTTAAGCTGACCACCCAAGGGAATGTAACAAACTGGTCAACCCATGGAAGTGGTTGACACAAGAAACTAGCCCTACCATACCGATATAACCTGTGGGGCGTGTCCAGTCCATAAAAACTAGGCCAACTTAAGGAGGTGGCCAATGCTGGGAGGTGGCCAATTATGGACGTTCCACCATGTATGTGAAAGAATCCTGCTAAATAAAAAAATGCTACAAACTATTGGATTATTATTAAATTATATGATGTACTGACCATATACAGAGCTACAAGAGGAAAAAACAGCATGAGTTACTTAAGTGCTAATGTAAAACACTCTGCAACACAGAACAGGAAGCAAATAAAAGACTGTCCCGTGAAAAAAGCAAGTCACAAAGACTCCATAGAACATAATCACGTTTTTATGTCTTCAGAACAAAAATCAACCATACATTAAGATACACATATATGGCTCAGTGCCTGTGGCTCAAGTGGCTAAGGCGCCAGCCACATACACCTAAGGTGGTGGGTTCGAATCCAGCCCCGGCCCACCAAACAACAATGATGGCTACAACCGAAAAAAAATAGCCAGGCATTGTGGTGGGCGCCTGTGGTCCCAGCAACTTGGGAGATGGAGGCAGACTCGCTTGAGCCCAGGAGTTGGAGGTTGCTGTGAGCTATGCCATGGCACTCTACCCAGGGAACAGCTTGAGGCTCTGTCTCAAAAAAAAAAAAAAAAGATACACATATATAATAAACTTTTTTCTAATGTGGGAGGAAAAACACAAAAAATTCAGGATGGTGGTTTCCTCTTGGGACAAGGCAGGAAATGAGAAAAGGGATGAGCAGTGGAGTAGACACAATGGCATTTGTGATGTTCTTCCTGAGATCAGTGGTCGGCTCATAGATGTTCCTTTCATTATTATACTGTATAATTCTCATATATCCTGCACGTATACTTTTATATGTATCACATTTGAAAACTAATGTAAAATATAAAGTGGGGGGAACAAAGCTATTGATTAGAGTGTATGTAGAATGCAGTCATTTGTGTAGAAAGGGGGCAAGACTCGATCATCCTTGCTGCTTGTAATAAAGTGTAGCAGTGTCTATATCAAAATGTCTTTAAGGTTTGGCCCCATGGCACAGTGGTCTCAGCGCCAGCCACATGCACCGAGGCTGGCGGGTTTAAGCCTGGTCTGGGTCAGCTAAGTTACAATGACAACTGCAATAAGAAAATAGCTGGGTGTTGTGGCAAGTGCCTGTGGTTCTTGTGTGGCTGAGGCAAGAGAATCACTTAAACCAAAGAGTTGGACAGTGCTGTGAGCTGTGATGCCATGGTACTCTACTGAGGGCGACATAGTGAGACTCTGTCTCAAAAAAAAAGTCTTGGGATGGCACCTGAGGCTCAGGGAGTAGGGCACCGGTCCCATATACTGAGGGTGGCAGGTTCAAGCCCTGCCCCGGCTAAAACTGCAAAAAATAAACAAATAAATAAAAAAAAATTCTCTTAAAAAATAAAAGTCTTTGAGGGGAAGTGCCTGTGACTCAAAGGAGTGGGGCGCTGGCCCCATATGCCAGAGGTGGCAGGTTCAACCCCAGACCCGGTCAAATAAATAACTAAATAAATAAATAAAATGAAACAAAATAAAATTATTTAAAAAATAATACAGATAGCTCAAGACTGTATTCTAGATCTTGTCTATTACTATATACCTGAGGATATGCAAATATATACTACCTATTTACTAAAGGCCAGTCAATATACTTGGTATGGGGGGGGTTCCCACATCAAAAAGGCACATGTTGTCCCCCACTTTAAGGAGTTCCTCACAACCAGGACTGGTGCAATGAGGAAGATAGACTGACAGTTACATGCAAATACCGTAAGAAAGGGGAGTACAGGATGCCCTGGAATCTAATCTGCATGGTGGGGATGGAGGCTGGGTACAAATCGTGGTTAATTCTGAAGGGCAAATAAAGATTATGCAGATGAAGAGAGAGCAGGGTCAGCTCTCTGTCAGTGCTCTGTACCCAGGTATAGAACATACATGTCAGTGGCCAACTGTTTAGTTGTCTTAGGAAGATGGAAAACAAACTGCAAGGGACTGTTTCTTCCATGAATCTATCATTTACTCTCTGCCAATTTTTAAAAGGCTGAGAAATAACAGTTTTTCACATTCATCAAAAAATGATAAGACAAGTATCCATTCAACCAATGAATGGTTAAGTAAAATGTGACATATCGCTAGACTGGAATATTATATAGCCACAAAAAATGAAGTACAGACACATGCAACGACAGGGGTAAACCATGAAAGCATTATGTTAAAAGAAAGAAGCCAGACGCAAAGGGTTACATACTATATGATCCCATTAAGATAACTGTTCAGAGCAGGCAACCCAGAGAGACACAAAGTAGGTGAATGGTTGCCAGGGGACTGTAAAAGGAGGAATTGAGACAGACTGCTAATAGGCTTAGGGTTTCTTTTCAGAATGAAAGAATTAGGTAGGTACGATGGCTGCACAACATAGTGAATACACTAACAACCACTTTATCATGTGCTTTAAGACGTTATATTTTACACTATGCAAATTATATCCCAATGGGAAAATGTATTTATATAACCATTTAAGCCAGAGAAAAACTATAAAAGCTGAGAAAATGCAGAAACGAAAGGGATAGGCTCTTCTTAGACAGCCACACATACATTTCTAAACTCAAAACTCTTTCCTGATCCAGTTCTGTAACTACTAAATCATGAATTCTTTTCTATTCATCTTTGCAACCCCTTTGCCTAGTGTGCCGTGTTCATTTACTCATTCATTCATCCAAATAGTAGTGAGGGTTTACCAGGTGCCACTCACTGGACTGAGAGCTGGACAACAGTAAATCCATCCTTGTCATCACAGAATTTATACTCTAGAGGAGGAACCAGATACTAAACAATGTAACAACAACCCGACCATCTATAAGATGAAAACTGGTAATTGCCATGAAGGAAAAGCACAGGCTGCTGGGAGAACACTGTATAGGGGAGCTGGTTAGAAGGGTGGGGTGCTACCTGAAGAAATCTCTCTGAGGAAGTGACAATCAAGCCAAGACCTAAGAGATGAACAAGAACTGGTCACATTGTATGGGTGGAGCTGGCCTTACAGCAGAGGAAGCGGCATGTCTAAGGGCTCTGAGGCAGGAAGGGTCTTGGTAATTTGAGGAACAGAGAAGAGGGCCCACAGAGCTGCAGTGCAGTGAACAACCCAAATGTCATTAGCTGATGAACTGAATATGTAAACAAGACACAGTATACCCATAATGGAATATTACTCAGTCACAAAAAGAAATGAAGTATTATTATATACTATAAGAATAAAAACTTGAAAACATTATGCTAACTTAAAGAAGCCAGACATAAAAAACTGTATAATATATGATTGCATTAATGTGAAATGTCCAGACAGAAACAGAAGGATTACTGCTTCCCTGGAGCTGGGGAGGGGTGAGAGACTGCCAGTAGGTATGAGATTTGTGGGGAGAGAGAGTGATGAATATATTCTAAAACTCACTGTGGTAATGGTTACACAAAATAGTGAACATACTAAAAACCACTGAATTGTACATGTTAAGTATATTAATTACATGACATGTGAATTATATATGAATATAAAGGTGTTTCTAAAATGTTCTTTCTTTTTTTTTTTTTTTGAGACAGAGCCTCAAGCTATCCCCCTGTGTAGAGTGCTGTGGCATCACAGCTCACAGTAATCTCCAACTTCTGGGCTCAAGTGAGTCTCTTGCCTCAGACTCCCAAGTAGCTGGGACCACAGGTGCCAACCACAACACCTGGCTATTTTTTGGTTGCAGCGGTCATTGTTGTTTGGCAGGCCAGGCTGGATTCGAACCCACCACCTTAGATGTATATGGCTGGTGCCTTAGCCACTTGAGCCACAGGCGCTGAGCCTAAAACATTATTTCTTTAAATTACACAACTCTCACCCTTATACTGATGGTCAGAGTGTTCAACTGCACAAAGTTGTCCATAGTTCTCATGAAACCCCTTTATTCACTCAGAGGTGTACAGTTCCCTATAACTTCATGAATATGGAAGTATAGTCCAACTTGGCCACTGTGACAAAAATAAAACTATACAGCTGCCTCGGTGCCTGTGGCGCAAGTAGCTAAGGTGCCAGCCACATACACCTAAGGTGGTGGGTTCAAATCTAGCCTGGGCCCGCCAAACAATGGTGGCTGCAACCAAAAAAATAGCTGGGCACTGTGGCGGGTGCCTGTGGTCCCAGCTACTAGGGAGGCTGAGGCAGGAGACTCACTTGAGCCCAGGAGTTGGAGGTTGCTGTGAGTTGTAATGCCATGGCACTCTACCCAGGGGGACAGCTTGAGGCTCTGTTTCAAAAAATAAATAAATAAATAAATAAATAAATAAAACTATACAGCTTCCAAACAATAAGGAAAGAAAAAATACCATGAGCTACAAGGAAACAAGAAAGAACCATGCAGAAGCCTGGGTCTGAGTGTTTCAGAGCAGTACCACTTGCTATTAAATGATGGTTGTTTGGCACACATTTAAAGTGTTTTAAGTGCTGAGGGCATAGTCATTTAACTAACACAAGATATGTGAAACCACACTTTATGCATAAAGAATTGTAACTGACACGTAAACAGCAAGAAAGGGGGAGGGAGCTTAAATGTCACACTAGAAAAACAAAACACAGTGGCAGCTAATCTCTAGCAGAGACACATACTGAACTGAACTGTTTCTTTGTATTTTTCTCTTGTGTGGATATATGTTTCCAAAAAACCAAAACCAAAAACACTTCTGTTGGAAAGCAGGAGATTCGCCCAATTAGAATTTGGCATGTGGCCAAGGGATTATTGCTTTTAATCATATAGCCCACACCAATCCTTAACAGAACCATCAGGGAAAAGAACTGACAATGATTTGAACCAGCAGGCTTAATCAGCCCTTTAATCTCATGAAAGAACTAGACCGCCTCGGAGATATACTGAAGCAGAACTAGTTTTTGATGTAGTTGACTGGGACTGAATAGTAAAAAGGTAATAATATACCACTTTCTTCAATTATTCACTGTTGAGGCTCGGCGCCTGTGGCTCAATCAGCTAAGGCGCCAGCCACGTACACCTAAGGTGGCGGGTTCCAATCCCCAGCCTGGGCCCGCCAAACAACAATGATGGTTGCAACCAAAAACTGGCCGGGCGTTGTGGCGGGTGCCTGTGGTCCCAGCTACTTGGGAGGCAGAGGCAGGAGACTCACTTGAGCCCAGGAGTTGGAGGTTGCTATGAGCTGTGATGCCATGGCACTCTACCCAAGAGGATAGCTTGAGGCTCTGTCTCAAAAAATAAATAAATAAATAAAAAATAAAATAAAATCTGCCCTCTGAAACTAATTTATAGCTTTCATAGGAAAGCTATAACCCAGTTGTAGCCCAAGAATACGGGGGAAAGGGGGGAGGGGAGGGAGGGCAAGGGGGGAGGCTGGGTGCAGGGAGGGAGATTGGTGGGATCACGTCTAGTGTTTATCTTTAGATGTACTCCTATGGGGGTACATGTGAGCCTTTCTAAATGTAGAATATAAATGTCTTAACACATAACTAAGAAAATGACATGAAGGCTCTTTAACCAGATGGATGAAAGTATTTCAAACTGTATATAGAAACAACACACTGTACCCCATGATAATATTAATGTACACAGCTATGATTTAATAAAAAAAAATAAAATAATAAAATCTGCCCTCTGAAGGTATTCAGAATCAGTTTAATTTCTCTGTTTTCTTTGAAAACTCTTCCAATAGTTGAAGATAGTAATTATGTCTCCCTAGAATGAGCAACCGTCTTGGCTTGCCCAGAACTCAGGGGTTTCCGAGGATACACATTTCAGGGCTAAAACTGGGAAATTTATGGCAAACCAGGACAGTTGGTTACTCCCCCCTCCTCTCTGATCTTCTCCAGGCTGAATATCTCCTAGAACTCCAATCTGTGTTTTGCTATACACGGCCCCCTGACCATCCTATTCTCCCTCCTCATAGGAAATATGTTTTTGTCAATGTTCTTCCTTGGGTATGGTACAGAAAACTTCAGGCTGCATTATGAATGTGGTGTTAGAGAAGCACTAAGGAGTATTTTGTCCTGTGATAGATGACACGGGTGTTCTTTTTTTCGTTCCTCCATCCCAGGTGCAAAGATTTTTATAAATCATTCCAATCAGGTCCAAGGCCCTCTTGTTTCTTTATTCTGCGTTTCTGCATTCCCTTCTTTCATTTCTCTCCTTCAATTAGACACTAATTGTAATGTGAGAATAAATGAGATAACTAAAAGATAAATAAGGAGTTACGTCATTGCCAAACATCCCATTGTCTTTATTATTACATTTTTTCGATTCGAATAAGTGGTATGGTGCTAAAATCATCACTGTTTTAAAAACTAAATGCTCGCAAGATCTGTGCATGTCACTATGTGGACATGTAGTTCCTTGCTGCTAAATGTTGCACTGTATTCCTAAGTGTCCTGCCAAGTCATTTTATAACTCCATCCTCTCAACGATGGCAAACAGTGACCTCTAACTCCCAGCCCCTGCAGGGTACATTGTAGCAAACAACCTCATTCACATCCTTTTTTGAGAAATCCTCCTTGATCCGTGGAAGTTGTCAGAACATCCTTGACCTGGGTAAGCAAGAAGTTATCTCATAAAGAGAATTTACTATTATCTTATTAATATTATTTGTATTGAAATATCACAATTGGGTACATTATGAGGTTGAATGTAATTTTTTTTTTTTTTTTTTTTTTTTAGAGACAGAGTCTCACCGTGTCACCCTTAGTAGAATGCCCTGGCATCACAGCTCCCAGCAACCTCAAACTCTTGGGTTTAAGCAATTCTCTTGCCTCAGCCTACCAAGTAGCTAGGATTGCAGGCTCCTGCCACAATGCCTGGCTACTTTTTTGTTGCAATTGTCATTGTTGTTTAACAGGCCCAGGCTGGGCTTGGACCTACCAGCCCTGGTGTATGTGGCCAGTGCCCCAACCACTGAGCTACAGGCACCAAGCCTGAATGTAATGTTTTGATATATCTATACACACAAACAAATACAATGTGAATTGATTAAATAAAGCTAATGAACATATCATTATCTCATTAATCTTTTCTTGTGGTGGGACATTAGGAATTTACACTCTTTAGTTGTGTTAAAATACAGGCATACCTCAGTTCCAGATCATGGCAAAAAGAAAATGTTGCAATGAAGTAAGTCACACAAATTTTTTGTTTTTCCAGAGCATATAAAAGTTATGTTTACACTGTCATCTCCTAAGTATGCAATAGCATTACGTCTAAAGAAAACAATGTACATACCTTAATTTAGAAATACTTTAGTGCTAATGAATCTAATGATCACCTAAGACTTCAGCGAGTTGTAATCTTCCCACTGGTAGAGCATCTTGCCTTAGTGTTGATGGCTGTTGACTGATCAGGGGGACAGTTTCCGAAGGTTGAGCCGGCTGCGGCAGTTTCTTAAAATAAGACAATACTGAGGGTTGCCACATCAGTTGACGCGTCCTTTCACAAGAGATTTCTATGTGGTATGCAATGCTCTTTCAAAGCATGTTACACACAGTACTTCTTTCAAAGTGAGAGTCAATCCTCGCAAACCCCGCTGCTGCTTTACCACCTAAGTTTGTCATTTTCTAAACCCTTCGTTGTCATTTCAACAATGTTCCTAGCGTCTTCACCATGAGCAGATTCCATCTGAAGAAACCACTTCTTTGCTCATCCCTAAAAACAATTCCTCAGCTGTTCCAGCTTTCTCAGGAGATTACAGCAGTTCAGTCCCAGCTTCAGGCTCCATTTCTAATTCTAGTTCTCTTGCTGTTTTCACCACATCTGAAGTTTCTTCCTCTACTGAAGTCTTGAACCTCTCAAACTCATCTCTGAGAGTTGGAATCAATTTCTTCCAAACTCCCATTAATGCTGATATTTTGACCTCCTCCCATGAATTACAAATGTTCTGAACGATATGTAGAACGGTGAATCCTTTCCAGAAGGTTTTCAACTTACTTTGCCCAGATCCGTCTGAGAAATCACTATCTGTGACAGCTATAGCCTCGTGAAATGTATTCCTTAAATAATGAGACTTGAAAGTCAAAATTGCTCCTTGATGTGTGGGCTGTAGAACAGATGTTGTGTTAGCAGGCATGAAAACAGCATTGATCTTGTATGTCTCCATCAGAGCTCTGGAGTGACCAAGTGCATTGCTAATAAGCAGTAATATTTTGAAAGAAACTTTTTTTCCTGAGAAGTCTCAACATTGGGCTTTAAACAGTCATAAAACCGTACTGTAATAGGTGTGCTGTCATCCAGGCTTGTCTTTGCATTTCTAGAGCATAGGCAGAGTAGATTCAGCATAATTCTTAAGGGCGCTAGGATTTTCAGAATGGTGAATGAACACTGGCTTCAGCTTAAGGTCACTGACTGCATTAGCTGCTAACAAGAGTGGCAGTCTGTCCTTAGAAGCTTTGAAACCAGGGAGAGACTTCTCTCCAGCTATTAGAGTCCTAAATGGCATCTTCTTCCAATAAAAGGCTATTTCATCTCCATTGAAAATGTGTTGGTTGGCTCGGCGCCTGTGGCTCAATCGGCTAAGGCGCCAGCCACGTACACCTAAGGTGGTGGGTCCGAATCCCCAGCCCGGGCCCGCCAAACAACAATGATGGCTGCAACCAAAAAATGGCCGGGCGTTGTGGTGGCCACCTGTGGTCCCAGCTACTTGGGAGGCGGAGGCGGGAGACTCGCCTGAGCCCAGGAATTGGAGGTTGCTATGAGCTGTGATGCCATGGCACTCTACCCAGGGGGATAGCCATTTTCACCGATTATTTTTGCTAGATCTTCTGGATTGCTCCCGTCAGCACTTGCTGCTTTGCCTGGCATTTTTATGTTACAGAAATGGCTTCTTCCTTTAAACCTCCCAAACCAAGCTCTGCTGGCTTCAACTTTCCTTCTCGAGCTTCCTCACCTCTCAGCCTTCCTTGAAGAGTTAGGGCCTTTCTCTGGATTAGGCTTGGACTGAAGGGAGCCTGTGGTCAATTAGAGCTCCTATCTAGACCTCTAAAACTTTCACCATATTAGCAATGAGGCTGTTTCCTTTTCTTATCATTGGGGTATTCCTTGAGGGTAGTACTTTTAATTTTTTTCAAGAACATTTTCTTTACATTCACAACTTCGATCATTGTTTGGCTCAAGAGACCCAGTTTGACTCACCCTGATTTTTGACAAGCCTTCCTCACTAACCTTAATCATTTCTGGTTTTTCATTTAAATGGAGAGACACGTCATGCTGCCTTTCACTCGCACACTCAGAGGCCATCCTAGGATTATTAATTGGCCCAATATCCATATTCTTTTGTCTCAGGGAATAGGGGGGCCTGAGAAGAGGGAGAATGAATGGGGGAATGGCCAGTTGCTGGAGAACTCAGAATAGATACAACATTTATCAATTAAGTTCACATCTCATATGGGTACCATGCATGGCCCCACCCCAAAACAATTACAAGAGTAATATCAAAGATCTCTGATCATAGATCACCATAATAGATATCATAATAATAAAGCTTGAAATATTCTGAAAATTACCAAGACACGACACAGAGACGTGGCGTGAGCACCTGCTGTTGGAAAAATGGCACAATAGACTTGGTGGAGGCAAGGTTGCCACAAACCCTCAATGTGTAAAAAACACAGCATCTGTAAAGTGCAACAAAGGGAAGCACCATAGAGCAAAGTGTGTGCGTACACAATACATTGCATAAGAATTCTTTATGATTAAATCATTATAAAAAAGATCCAGGCTGAGCTTCCATCAGGAACTCCCATCCCAACTGGTCCACCAAGGAGCAATGGCTTCTGCTACCATCGGGGGATTGTGGGACCTGGAAACCAGCACCAGCTCTAGTGCAACCATGGCTAGCAAAAGGTACACCCAAAGTCCAGCTCCTCAATACCCACTATGTTAGGCCTAGACATCAGGACTTATGTTGCATCTTCTGAAAAATAAATTGAAGCAAGTTAAAGTCTTTGGAGTCATGGTCACGGGTAAAAACCGCAGAGGCGGCCTGAAGGAGTTTGTGCAGCCTTAAAGCATGGTTTCCCCACACACTAGGGGATAAAAGAGTAAAACTCCATTAATGAAACTTGAGCAATAAGAACATCTGAAAAACATCAATTTTTACTTGTGTATCCCCTTGTTTGCAGGAAACCATATTCTCTACGTCGATGCAGAGGAAGTTGGAAGAACTTACACATAGAACTTGTGCAAGTCATGGGCAAAACCGATGGGCTATGGGCATACACGAACCTGACTTGCCCAGGAATGCCAACTGTTCTCCAGAATGACTGCTCCAGTCTCTATTCCCAGTCTCCTTTTCTCTGATAATACATTGCATTGCATTTCTTTTTAACTTTTGCCAACCTAGTTGTAATGTCAACATAAATAGCACATTATTAGTGTCTCATTGCCTCTTTGGAGATGACTGAACTTGATCTGTAACAGTTTTTTGGAGTGTTTGTGACATGAGTTTCTGCCAAACCAATTCTCCTCAAGCCAGTGTTACCATTACATATGTGAATTCTGGACCTGCCATTCATTTCTTTTACATTTTCTCTAAGTAGTACTAGTCTAGTACTCCAGTCTGTCAAAGTTATTTTAAAGTCTTTGTTGCATTTATTTTTTAAATACCCCCCCCAACTTTGAAAGGGTGAAAGGATAGGAAAAGGGTGGTGATTTTTCTAACTTATACACGGAAAGGTGAAGCTTAAAGAATCTAAGTAAGTTGCTCAAGGTCACCCAGCGGTAGGTAGAAGAGCCACACTTGAACCAGGTTTGTCCAAAAGCCAACACCTTTCGTGTATAGGATCATACCACATTTTGCAAAATGGTGCAGAATATTGGGTACCTGAGAAATAATCCCGGCTCCTTTCAGTTTAACAATTAAAAACATTATTTTGAGAATTAGAATAATCCCTTCTCTGGCCTTTGTAAATAAATATAACAAAAAGACACCAATTGTGACCTACTGAAAAACTGTCAGGACCTCAAAAGATATCATTGCAGAAATCATTATTATTATTATTTTTGAGACAGAGTCTCACTATGGCCCTCTTGGTAGAGTGCCGTAGCGTCACAGCTCACAACAACCTCAAACTCTTGAGTTTAGCCATTCTCTTGCCTCTACCTCCCAAGTAGCTGGGACGACAGGTGCCCACCACAACTCCTGGCTGTTTTGTTGTTGTTGTTGTAGTTGTCATTGTTGTTTGGCAGGCCTGGGCCAGGTTCAAACCCTCCAGCCCCAGTGTATGTGACTGACACCGTAGCCACTGAGCTACAGGCACTGAGCCAGAAATTATTATTATGTTTTATTTCAGGTTGATGTGGGGGTACAGACAACTAGGTTACAATGTTTGCGTTTGTTAGGTAGAGTCCCTCTTGTAGCTGTGTCCTGCACCCAAGAGGTGTGCCATATATGCTCACATGGTGCCTATTAAGTGCAAGCACACTAGCCCCCTCTCTCCTCCCTATTCCCCCTCCCTCATTCCTCCTACTCCCAACTTGAATTGAATCGTGGTTTTCTTTTACGTGGGCTTGTAGTTGTTCATCTACTGGCTTATTATTATTGAGTACATTGGATACTTGCTTTTCCATTCTTGTGATACTCTACTAAGAAGAATGTGCCTCAATTCTTCCTAGAAGAAATTATTTTTTTTATTAGAAATGGTTCAAGGTGGAGGGGGAATGGGTTTTTCTATGACTTTTACACTTTTGCACCTACTCTTCACCAGAAATCTCCTTTCTCCATCTAGACAACTCTTACTCCTCCTCTACCTACCTATTCAATGTGTTTTGTCTGTCCTGACTAGAGAGAGAGATGAAAATCTAGGACCAGGACCCCTTTAGACCCCTATACACATAAACTAGTGGGAAGGGAAGAACACGAAAACAAACACATAATGTAATATGGTTCATCTTAGAGCAGTGGTTCTCAATCTTCCTAGTGCCACGGCCCTTTAATACAGTTCCCGTGGGTGATGATATAAAGAAGTTTACAACATCTTTCTCCTGCTTGGAAGTTGAGAACCCACAGGTTGAGAACCGCTGTCTTAGAGTATCACAGAGGTACAAAGGGGGCATAGAGGGGAAAGCACCTGATTTGGCCTGCGAGAGTCATAAAAGGCTTTCGGAGGAAATGATTCTTGAACTGAATCTTGAGAAGGAGCAAGGTTTCCCAGGTAGACGAGATGGAGAAGGACTTTCAAGCAGAGAGAAGAGCCAGAGCAGTGACCCGAATCAAGAGCATCTTCCTCCTAACAGCAGGACACACTCTTCCCTAAGTATCAGTCAACTAACAGATTTTTTAAAGACCAATCTGGGTCTTCGAGATTACCTTTATGGTAAATTTGCATTTTACTCTTACGGAAAGACAAGCTAGCCCGTTATCACTAATCCTTCAGTAGAACAGACAGGAGTAATCACATTTCCCCAAATTCCCTAATAATAGGAATTTCCCAGGAGTTCTTATTAAAAGCACAGTTTCCTGGGCCCCCTGGAGCTTCTTATTCAGTGGGATAAAGCCAGAAACTCATAATGTGTAACAAGTACTCCCAGAGAGTCTCACCATCAGAGAAGTCTGGCAAACCCTGGGCTCTGTGGGCCCTGAGGCCCAGCGCTGCTCCCACACTCTGCGCAGATGAGGTGGATTCCAGCCTCCGGACCAGTTAACAATTAAACCACGGGAACTGCTGCCCTAGGTTACTCAAGGAGCTATTTCATTAAGGAAGGTGACTTGTACTGCATTTTCCTTTATAGATCCAGCCCCTGACATCTTTCCTGCCCACCATCTGATCCCCTCAACAATCCTGCTAGGTACATACTGGAGATGGAACACAAGAGGTTCTGGAAACTCATAGACAGTCACGTAGCTTATAATGATATTATAAGTAACCAAATTGGAATTTGAATCAAATCCATCTGAACCCAGTGCCCAAGCTCTTCCCATTACTCTCACCCTGTGGAAGAATCTACAGTATCTCTGTCCTCCCAGAAGTCTGTCTGAAAGGCGAGGGAGAGCTGAAATCTGCAAGCCTGTACCTGATCCATTTTAGGTTGACCTTTGCCTGACCTCCACTCCCTCCACCCAACCTGTTTCGCCCCAAGAAGCCATCCTGTTTGTGCCTTGCCACTCTGTTGCGATTTTCCACCCGGATTATTTGTGGCTATAACAAGCAAGGCCACGCCAACGTCTGGCATTAAAAGAAGCATGAACCTTCATTCCTGAGGTAATGAGACCATTTTTTTTCAAGTTCCTTCCTCCAAAGTTCATGAACTTAATAAAAAATAAAATAAGGCCGGCTCTATTACAGCCCAGATCAGTGGAGCAGGAAGCCAGGGCTGATTGGGCAGAGGCAGAGCCTGGATGAAAAAGAAAATGTATTCAGAGACAGGCTCTGTCTTTACCTGTGGTGGAGTCCAGAGAAAGCCACAGTGGGAGGTACCACCACCCACATCTGAGCTTCCTGGCTACACACCACAGGTGACATTAATGTCACACAAGAGAAGTGGATCTTGATATAAAGAAGTTTACAACATCTTTCTCCCTCTTGGAAGTTGAACTTTGCAAAAACTTGACACTTTGAAGACAAAATGATTGGAGATTTACGTCACCCTGCATCTGCACACCCAGCACCTAGGACCGAATGGAAGGGGATACCCCAGGCCTGCCCTCAGTGGTCTCTTGATCCTTAAGGCCAGTGGCCATTGCCACCTGCCTCTGCAGCTGCACCCCTCATGACCCCACAGTGGCCCTTGTCATCACTGCAAACCGTTCCCCTTCTGAGGCTCTTAAAGTCCACCACCCCTTCTAGGACCCCGACTCCCAGCAACTCACACTCAAACCTATTGCTCTAAGGTCTTTTTTAAAGAAGTTATTCAGTGATACTTGTTAAAGCGAAATAAGGCGGACTTTGTCTGGGACCATTCCCATAGATAAAGGGGACTGCCACAGTGGGATTTTGCAATAGGGGAGAGAAATGAAGCTTAACTCAGAATACAGTGAGGCCAAGTGGGAACTTACAGCCAAGGGGCAGAGGAGGGGGTCAGAAAACAGAAAATTAATAAGGGGAAACACCAGGGGGAAAGGGTGTTTCTGTTAAAATGACCTAACAGGTCTTAGCACCTGTAGCTCAGTGAGTAGGGCACCAGCCACATACACCCAGGCTGGTAGGTTCAAGACCAGCCCAGGCCAGCTAAACAACAATGACAAATGCAACCAAACAATAGACAGGCATTGTGGCAGACACCTGTAGTCCCAGCTACTTGGGAGGCTGAGGCAAGAGAATCACTTAAGTCCAAGAGTTTGAGGTTGCTGTGAGCTGTGACATGACGGCACTCTATCCAGGGTGACATAGTGAGACTGTGTCTCAAAGAAAAAAAATAAAAAATAAAAATAAATGACCTAACATGACACCATCTGGGGAATGGTGAAGAATGAAGACCCTGACCACATATCAGGGGTGGTCAGGTATGGAGAGCAGGAGTTCTTGCAAAACTAACTTTGAAGGATTCTTAATAAAACTGGATTTTACAGGAAAGAGCATAGCTAGACCTAGGAGAAGATTCAGGAGCCTAACTGAAGTTTGACCAAGCCAAGAATCTTCGTTGGTCCCTGACTGGATCCTCCAGGTCTGCACCCTCCCTGTCCATCAGCCTCCTGCCGGCACTCCTGTATCTACTAAGACGTCATGTTCTGAGTCCCAGGTCTGCTCCAGGCATGAGCCTCGCCAGGAATGAGACCTATCCCTACTTTCACAGGTCACCATCCCCCTCTCTCTGTCCACCCTAAACCATCCTCTCACCAAGCTGAGTTCTCAGCTGGCCCTTCATCCTGCATCTTCCAGTCACTCCTATTCCCCACTGTGGCTGCCACGTTTGCACGACAATGCCCCCTTGCACCACAAAAACTTAGTAAACTTGCATTCGTTTCATTTTCTATATTACAAAGTTGCATTAAGAAATATACAGAGTAAGAATCTAAAAGCCTTAGTACACTGTGTAACAAGTGTTAGTGTCCAGCAGGTACCATGACCACCCACGCTGATATTTGAACTCAGCCAATCACAATAATCCACTTAATTGCTGTGCACCCTGGACCATAGCACACTCACCTATAAACACGGGGCAAAAAATGAAGGGGAGGGAAGGGGAGGGGAGGGGAGGGGAGGGGAGGGAAGGGAGGAGCAAACTCTTAAAGTTACAGAAAGGATTTAGAAACAAGTATGAAAACAACCTATTAGCCTAAAGCACAACCATTGTGCATTCCCTAAACACTGTGTCTGGGTTTCAGATCCCACTGCCGTTGCCTAAGTTCTAGGTGGTTTTGTGTTCAGCAGCTTCACCCTGTTGGGTCAGAGGAGCCGCTGATGACAGGTTTAAGACCTGCCAAGTTCCCGGAACCTGTGCAATTGCCTCTTGATTCTCAGCTAAGACCATTGAAAAGATTGTATAAAGAGATCAGAGAACAACAATCGGTAGCTCCCAAAGCCCGGGGAGTTTATGCAAGGGAAATGTAACCTTTTGGTGCCTGGCACTCAGCACTCCCAGGCCCCCGGACTGCTTCCCAGATGTGGTGGGCAGCGATGATGGGGAGTGTGCTGTGTTTCCTATGAATTAAGCCATCGGGCTGGGAGAACAATGTCGTCATTGATGGGGAAAGGTCGCCGAAATTCCAAGGACACTTGAGGCCTTTCACTGCTCTGAGACAGAGATGCCTAATATTAATCCTACGTAATATGAGTCCCTGACAACCCACTTTCTAATGGGCCCGCTGGAGGCTCAATTGGCCATTCAGGGTGACTCAGTGCATCCGCAAGGAAGTGCTTTGGAAGGGGGGAAACTCATTTTTTACCTATGATCCAATACTATCCCAAAATATATTAGCAAGGGCCATTCTGACTCTTGAGAGGGAAAGTACTCTGCTCCACTGAGGGCCAATTTAATTTTGGGGGAATTCCAACCTCCAAGCACCACAAGTGAAATCAATATTCTTTCATTTATTAAACACACATTTGTGGGGCACAAAACATAACAAATGTGCAGGCTACTGCCGCTGCCCTGACAGTGGCTTCTGTCCCCTGACTTCACGTGGAGTGCCATCTCTTCTCACACTGACTTTGTAGGGGCGCCCTGGAGTTCATTCATTGACTCAACAAATATTTAATGAGCCCTGCTCCTGTTCCAGGCCCTGCAGAGAGGGATAAAATGGCAAATAAGGCAGAGCCATTTTCTCCCCGATACAGCTCATAAACTAAGGAGAAAGTCACACCATAACTGTATTCGCTACTATTAAGTGTAATAAGTGCTTTGCTAGGAGAAGGGCAGGACTTTCTGAGAGTACATGGCTGGCATCGTAACCTGTGCGAGGAATTCAAATAGGATCTTTGGAGACATTGACATTTCTGCTGACACTGGACAGCAGAAAGGTAAGAGTTAGCGTAAGGAGGGCAGAGCAGGGAGCAGGGAGCAGGGACCAAGAGGGAGGGAGCTGCCTGTGACAGGCCCTGCAGACTAGGGAGTAAGAAGTGAAGTGTGGCTGAGGCACAGTCAGGTACGGCCGCCCTTCTGCTCACCTCCAGCTTCCTACGCTGCACGCACCTTTCCAACCCTCTTCGGCTCCACTCTTAGTCCTCAGTGAGGCCCCAGCCTCAAGCCAGCTATCAGAGTCCCAGTCAAAACATAGCTTCCCCAGGGCTACCAGGACAGGAGCAGAATTCAGACCATAGATGTCTCCACAGGGTGATTATTGTCAAGGGGAGAATCCTTGTAAACTGGGAAGGGGCAGGTGGCCAGCTGATGGGGACCTGTGCCCTGCAGCCTGTAATTGGCAGGGAAAACTGAAGCCCTCCTCCTTTCTTTACTGCCACTGGAAAGGGACAGCACCCTCAGTAGACTAGGTGTCATTTCTTTTTTTTCTTTTTTTGTAGTTTGGGCCAGGGCCAGGCTTGAACCCGCCACCCGGTATATGGGGCCGGTGCCCTACTCCTTGAGCCACAGGCGCCACCCGAATGGGCTTCATTTCTTTAGGACAATGCTCATTTTCTGGCTTAGAATAAATCCCATCCCCAAAGAGGGGACCTGAAGAGCAGGAGCAGCATGGCAGGATAGGAGTGTGGCCAACATTATATTTATTTTCAGAAAGAGAAAAAAAATAGACACGGTAAACTTCAGTGGTGGACTTGACCCTGAGACCAAGCGATGATGTAGATGAAGTGATCAAGCAGGAGGCCTGAAGACATCAGAGAACAGGAGTCTGCCTGCATGCACACAGAGCACGCCACAGCAAACTCACCCACCTGCTGCCTTTCTGTGGATCGTTACGAGCTGGTAGTTTGGTGGATGCAACAAAACGGCACCCCTTTACCATTCATTCATTCATCAAGCACGTGCTACATGGGGTACACCTGCAGAGGGGAAGGCCAGGGCCTGACGAGAGCACCCCTGCCTGTGACAGGTCTGAAAGGCTTCTTGTAAGAAGGGACACCTGTGTATGTGCAGCTCACAAATGTCATCTGATCT
Source organism: Galagoides demidoff (assembly GCA_963574575.1). Lineage (NCBI taxonomy): Eukaryota > Metazoa > Chordata > Mammalia > Primates > Galagidae > Galagoides > Galagoides demidoff. The sequence goes on along the minus strand of CAUYQV010167466.1, from coordinate 9,658 downwards.
GGTACAGAACAGAAAAGTGTAATGCAGCCTGGCACAAATGCACTTAGCCCCACGGTGCTTCAGTTTCCTCATCGGGAAATGAGAATAATAATTAGCTCACAGGCTTGATATCAGAACTTTTTTTTTTTTTTTTTGAGACAGAGCCTCAAGCTATCCCCCTGGGTAGAGTGCCATGGCATCACAGCTCATAGCAACCTCCAACTCTTGGGCTCAAGCGAGTCTCCTGCCTCCTCCTCCCAAGTAGCTGGGACCACACGCGCCCGCCACAACGCCTGGCCATTTTTTGGTTGCAGCCATCATTGTTGTTTGGTGGGCCCGGGCTGGGGATTCGAACCCGCCACCTTAGGTGTATGTGGCTGGCGCCTTAGCTGATTGAGCCACAGGCACCGAGCCAGATATCAGAACTTTTTTAAAGGAGTTAACCTATGCAAAGTTTTTGGAACAGTACCTGGTACGTGGTAAGTGCTGTGTATATATTAGCTATGATTAAGGAGATGGGTGAGTCTCTGTTATTATTAATAGGTTTTGGTTTTTTTTTAGTTTTAGGTTTATTGAAAAATTGAGCAAGAACTCCAAAGAGACATCATACATAATTTCCCTTCCACACATAATTTCCGCTATAATTAGCATTTTGCATCAGTGTGCTACATATATTTTGTTTTGTTTTGTTTTTGTTTTTGTTTGTTTCAGATTAATATGAGGGTACTCACTATTAGGTAACACCATTTGCATTTGTTAGGTAAAGTCCAAGTTATAGTTGAGCCCTTCACCCAGGAGGGGTGCTATACCCCTACATCACACCAGGTGGGTGAGAGCTCACCACACTCCCTCTCTCTTCCCCCCAGTACTTGAATTTAATTCTGTTTTTTTCTTGTGTGGTCCTGTACTTGTTCATCTATTAGTTTTGTATTCATATTAAGTACAATGTAATTTCAAATTCATATTGAGTACACTGGATACGTACTTGTTTTTCCATTCTGGTGATACTTTACTTAGGATGATGTTCTCCAAATCCATCCAGGTAAATACAAAAGACATATGGTCTCCATCTTTCTTTATGGCCGAATAGTATTCCATCGTATGCATATACCATAATTTACTTATATATCCATGAGTTGATGGGCACTTGTGCTATTTCCACAACCTGGTGATTGTGAATCAAGCTGTAATAAACACTCTATTGCTACTGTCTTTATGGTAAAAATTAATTTTTGCTTCTGGATGGATACCTAGTAAAGGGATTACAGGGTCAAATGGAAGGCCTACTTTTAGCTTTTTGAGGATTCTCCATACTTCTTTCCAAAAGGCTATGTTAGTTTGCAATCCCACCAATAGTGTAAAAGTGTTCCCTTCTTTCCACCCTCGCTGGCATCTGCAGCTTTGGGACTGCAGCTTTGGTGATGTGGGCTCTTCTCACTGGAGTTAGGTCATATCCCAGTGTAGTTTTCATTTATATTTCTCTGAGGAGCATTTGTTGGCCATTCACCTGTCTTCCTGGTAGAGGGTTCTGTTCATGTGTCTTGCCCAATGATAAACAAGGTCGTTTGCTCTTGTTGGTTAGTTTGAGTTCTCTGTAGATTCTGGTTATTAGGCCTTTGTCAGATTCTTGCCATGCACATATCTACTCCCATTCTATTTGCTTTGGTTGTTGTACCCTTAGCTGTGCAGAAGCTTCCCAGCTTGATCATGCCCCATTTATCTTTGGTGTTGCTGTGATCAGTGCACTACATTTGTTACAACTGATGAGCTGGTATTGACACATTACCAGTAGCTGAAGTCTATAGTTTACCTTGGGGTTCAGTCGTGGTGTCATTTATTCTATGCTTGGACTAACGTATAATAACAAGTATCCACCATTCTAGTATCACACATGATGGTTTCACTGCCCTGAAAATCCTCTGTGCCTGCCTGTTCATCCCTCTCTTCCCTTTTTCCCTGAATCCCTCCCAACTATTGATCTTTTATTTGTTCCTGTCATTTTGCCTTTACTAGAACAACATATAGTTGTTGGTACCACACAGTGTGCAGCCTTTCCAGCCGGGCTCCTCCCACCCAGCAACGTGCATTTCACTTTCCTTCGTGTCTGTTCCTTGGTTAAGTTTTAAAGTGGGTAGGTGCATTCAACAGCAAGCAGAATAAGGATACAGAAAGGAAGCTGAATGGAGGGTCTCCACCTTGTCACTCTGAAGAAAGTTCTGTGAATCTGTGCCTTTGTCGTCCTGCTTGCTATTTCACCTCCCCATTGAACCCCAAGCCCTGAGGCTTCTCCAGCCTAGTCCAGTGACTCCTTTAAAATGCAAATGTCAGGGCGGGGCCTGTGGCTCAAAGGAGTAGAGCACCAGCCCCTGCCAAAAATAAATAAATAAATAAATAAAATCCAAATGTCCTTAGGAGGTCACATTTTTTTTTATTTCAAATTAATATGAGGGAAGAAATTTTTAGGCTACAGTGTCCTCATTTCCAAGGTCAAGTTCAAGTTGTAGTTGAGCCCTTCACCCAGGGGGCGTGCTGAACACCCTCACACTGTGCACATGAGGTGAGATCCCAATAATTTCCCTCCCTCCTATCACCCTCCCCCTCCCCCTTGCTAGACTATTTGTGTGCTTTATCATTTGCATGAGCATGTAACTATTTATATAAGGGTTTCATATTAGTATTGAGTACGCTGGATATTTATCTTCCATTCTTGAGATGCTTCACTAAGAAGAATGTGTTTCAAATCCATCCAGTAAACATAAAAGATGTAAAGTCTCCATCATCTCTTATGCTTGAATAGTAGTCCACGGTACACATATACCACAATTTGTGGATCCACTCATGGGTTGATGGGCATTTAGGTTGCCTCCATGACTTGGCAATTGTGAACTGAGTTGCAACTAACATTCTGTTGCAAATGTCTTTGTGGTAAAAAGCTTTTTGTTCCTCTGAGTAGATCCCTAGTAATGGGATTGTGGGATCAAATGGAAGCTCTTTGAGAATTCCCCATACTTCTTCCCCAAAAGGTTGTATTAGTTTGCAGTCTCACCAGCAGTGTAGAAGTGCTCCCTTCTCTCCACATCCACACCAGCATCTGCGGTTTTGGGATTTTGTGATGTGGGCTAATCATATTGGAGTTAGGTGATATCTCAATATTTCAGACCTAGAACATTGCATTTTCCAACTAGAAGAAGCATTAGCGTCACCTGTTCCCAAACTCTTAGTTAGAGATGAATATCAGAAGAAGCATGGCCGTGCTGAAGCATAGACACAGTCAGAAATGAGTGTGTGACCTGTGGCTCATTTATGGTATTACTTGAGGCTAAATGCACATAAAGACTATATCCACACACCCTGAACTGCAAAATTCAAACACAAAGTTCACCAACTACTCTCCCTCCACCCATCCTCCCCCACTCCCCTCCCCTCCCTTTCCACTTTCACCTTCTTCTTGGGCTATAATTGGGTTATGGCTTTCATAAGAAAGCTATAAATTGGTTTCATAGTAAGACTGAGTACATTGGATACTTTTTCTTCCATTCTTGAGATACTTTGTTACCACACCTACAGTGCATCTTACAAGGGTACCTGTGAAATTTACTAAGTGTAGAATATAAATGTCTTAACACAATAACTAAGAAAATGCCCTGAAAGCTATGTTGACCAGTTTAATGAAAGCATTTCAGATTGTGTGTAAAACTAGCACATTTGATTGTATTAATGTACACAGCTATGATTTAATTTTTAAAAAAAAAGTCTAAAAAAAACAAAGCTCAACAAAAAATCTTGTGAATTGTATCCATGAGCATGTACAAGGAAATCCCAGTTATGTACTCATTTAATATGTAACCTTTATCCAAAATAACAGCATTAAAGTACAGGGGAACTCTCCACTACCAACACATAGGTACTGGAAACCAACAAAACATTAGATATATGCCTGGTGGGAAGGTAAGCAGGTAAAAGTAAGATGGGCTCAGCAGAAAGCAGGCACCTGTGACAGCAGGATTCCTGCAAGAGGTGACATTGGATCAGGCCTGTGAAGGATGAGCAGACACAGGGGAAGGAGGGACGGGAGAGTGAACTTGGCACGGTGGGAGTGGGGTGGTGAACAGCTCTGCCCGGTCACAGAAGGCACACTGGGTTGTGGCAGAGGAAGCCTGAAGACCCCCAGAGAAATAGTCAAGGTGGTCACAGCCTGCAAGGAGACGGGACGGGGCCAGGTCACAGGCTGACCCTCTGCTTCCTCCCTCCAAGGCCGTGGCTGCCCCACCAGGAGCTCCTCCCAGAGCCCTGCTCCCTGGACACCTGCCAGAAGACGGGCTGCAGCAGGTTCTGAGGGGACTCAAGGACTCCTTGCTTCCCCTGCGGCCTTGGCTGCCGGTGTCCTCATTGTGCCCCAGAAGGAATAAGCTTCCTCTCCTTCCTAAAGATCGGACAATAGAATTCTTGTGAGAGGCCTTCTCAGGAACGAGACATCCTGCGGCAGCTTGAAGCAGCCTGGGCGGTGGAGGGCGGGCTTTCCTTCCTGGAAGTCCAGCTGGCTGACACTGGCGTCCACACCCTCCTTCCGCCCTGCCGCTGCCCTGCGCGTCCACTCCTGCTCCCTCTGCTTCTGCAGCAGCCTCCCCGCCGCCCCCTCACACCACAGGGCCGCACAGAGTCTCTGCATCAATCCCAGCCTCCCTGAGCTTGTCAGAGCAGGAAGGCCCCAGGCCGCAGGCCACCCTGTCCAAATAAACACCCAGTCAACAAGCCAAGGCCTGTTAACGAAGAGTCGGAGAGTGGTTGACAAGGAGGAGGTCTTGGGACAGTGAGGGCTGTTCGGGTGGATCCCTCACCAATCCCATCAGCAGCCCTCTCCCTGCCGACCACCTCCACATTTCTGTGGACACACCGGCACGCACACACATGGGCACACACAGCACACCCAGGCCTGCTGCTCTGCGTGCTCACGTCCTACCCCCCACTGCCAGTCTGTGCTGCCCCCTGCATCCCCACTAATTATTACACCTCCATGCACCTCATTACCACAGTGACACAGAGAGGAGGAAGGGAAGAAAATGAGGACCTTAAAATGACACAGACAGTCAGTGAATCACAGTTCTATTCACTATGGGACCACCTCGTGTAAACCTCTCTCTCTAGCTCATTTTCCTTACCTGCAACCTGGACCTAAAGAAAAAAAGAGAGTTATTTTGAGGCTGAAAGGACATAACCTATGGAAATAACAATCTACAATGGGGCTGGCACAGGGTGTGATCTCAGGCCCCTTCCCTCCCTCTTTGTTCCTGAACAAATTAAAATCGATGGCACTCAAACAGCTCAGCATGGGGCTGCCCCTTAAAGGTCAAAGAGAGAGCATGACAGGAAAAGCAGAGACTCAGAGACATGAAGTGAATATTTATTGCCAAGAACAGAAACTCTAACTCAAATTGGCTTGACAGGAGAAAAAAGAATAGATTGCTTAGGCAAAAACTAATTAAGACCTCCCGTAGCTATCCTCCCTTTCTTTGGTAACAGACCTCTGAGTCAGCAAGCAACCCAAAGGTGTCCTGGTGTCTTCCAAACCCACCCCTGAGACTGCACCTCCCACCTGCCCTTGCATCCAGGTGTCGCTGTGCAGTGGTGGGTAAAGGAAGATGAGGATGACCTCGGGAACTCTCTTTAAGAACAAAGCTGAGAGCTCTAACTTCTGCTCTTCCCATTGGCTGAGAAATGGGTCAACTAGGGATTACTTTGAACCTAGAGGTGGACTTGACTTCTGAGAGGAATGAACTTCCATATTACTCGGGCCCTTTACTGAGGACTCTGCTAGCATCACGGCCTCTGGCTTACTGACAACTCATTCCACAGAGACCAGCACTGACCCAGCCGTTTACAACAGCATCATGGGGGATCCGATTCCTTTCACTGTCTCTGATCCACCACCCTTGATGTCTGTCTTATTCTAAGACTCTACATGTCCCTCTCCCCTAACTGGTTCCTGCTCCCCCACACTACCCTAAACCCAACCCCCAAATAGCTTCAGAGGCTCCCCTGATGGTAACAAAAAGTGCCACAGTGCGTCCAGGCCTCAAATTCTGACATGCCACACTCTCAGAAAAGAGTGATACTGTCTTCTGTTAGAATTGAGGAATGGCAATAGGAGACCTCAAGACAGAAAGATATCCAGCAAACTGAAAAGGCCTACAGCTGTTCATTTTCGTCTTTGAACACCTTGACTGTTTGGCTAGAAACCACAAGATCAAGACTCACACGGAGCACAGCAGCGGACGTGAGACTCAGGCTCTGACACAGAGCACGTTCTTCCAGGGCCCTCCGGGGCTTCTACTGCGGGAGGCAGGCATCTATTTTAAACACAAGGTCGCTCCAGGATACACGAGGGAGTAAGCAAATTCCCCAGAATGAAGCTGGGTGCTTAAACAATGGCAAATGTCCACTCCATCACCAGCACTGCTGTCATCCCAACTCGGGACTCCCCCCCAGAGCCTTCCTCCTTCGCTTATGTGGGATTAGGACTCCAGTGAGAGGAGCCAGTGCCGGGGCTGCCAACTTTAGGGAGATGCTCATCCAAGTGCCTCCCTATGTGCCTGCGTGCCTCACCCTCATCCTGACCCATGACCCTCAGGTCTGTGCATAGGCCACTGACCCACCAGAATATTCCATAGACTTAGTTCTCAAGTTCAGCATGATCGACACGGGTCCTATCACCTTCCATTCCCCAACCGTGTCCTCCCACAGCCCCATCATAGGCAATGACACTACCACCTGCCACACGGTCACCTGCTCCAGCCAGAAGCCTGGGAAGCATCTCTGCTAGGGCTCTCTCCTCCCCTCCCCCAACCCCTCGCCAGCTACAAACACAGCTCCAGCATCCATTGCCTGCTCCAGTCCTCACCACCCCCAGACACTAACCCAATGTGCCTCATCTTTCATAGGGACATCAGCCAGAGGCCCCTAACTGGTCTTCCTGTTTCCATTCTTGCTTCCCTCCAATCCCTTTTTTTGTTTGTTTGTTTGTTTCCCATACCAGATGAGCTTTCCTCACCCGGCTTACAAAGAAGTCCTCTGTGACCCAGCGCCACCTCCTCTCCAGGCTTGGTCATCATGGCCAGGTCCTCCTCACCACACCACAGCCTTATGGGTCTTCTCTTAGCCCCTCCCCCCAGCCCTGCTTCCAGGCCTTCTCAAAATGTTTCTCCTCCCCCCACCCACCCCCACTAACTCATTCATTCTTCAGGTTTTAGCTTAAACTTCATTTCCTCCAATAGGCCCTTCTGTGCCCAAAACTAGGCAAGCCTCCCACCTCCTGTGCCCATAACATAGAGTTCTACTTTCAAAACACTTAGTAATTGTCTTTCTTCCCAAATTGGCTACAAGTTCCTTGAGTTCCTTATCATAACTTGGAGGAATGTTTGTGGTAAGACTCAACCCCCATAGAGCTATTGTTCAGCTATCATCTACAAGGCACCCAGAATGTGCCAGGACTACACCAGGCACTGAAGCTGCAGAGATTAAGGGGGCATCACCCCCAGCCTCAGAGCTCTCAGATCTACTCTACCGACCAAGTAGGACCCCAAGTTCAGAGTCAGGGATATTGGTTGTCTCACCATCTGCTGTGCAGACCACTCTGGTACCTTCACTACATCCTGCTGATACTCCCTAATTTCAGCTGTGACTGTGATGGGTATTTCCACGCACGTTCACAATTACCCTGGGCTTTTCGGCTTCTCAGCTTAAAGGAAGTTCCTCCCATCTTTCAGATTCTGCCCCAGAACTTTCTCCAAAGTTGCCATGGTCTGCTTGACCTGAGCAGGTAAGCTCAGCTCAGAAGCCCCGGGACATTAACAGCCCCCAGCTCTCCGGACACCCCCACCCCCACTCTCCGGACACCTCCCAACCAACAGGACATGGTAGCTGACGGGTGGGTGTGCCAACCTCCCACTCTCCTAGGAAAGGAATTGAACCCTCACTGCCTACAGCAGGGACCTCAAAACCACACACTCATTTTACTTGTCTTCCTACTTCTCGGGGTCCCCTCTAATGGTTCTTATTGCCCCTGTGTCAAGCCTGGATTTGAGGGCACCAAATTTATCAGACTATTGCAAAGATTAACTTCAGCAACGTGAGTGAAATTCTTAATGCATTTCCTAGCACACTGTCAATGCTTAATAAATGGTAGTTACCAATGTTGGATATTATATTCTTAGTGGGGGACATGGACAGTATATTCCAAAAAGATAAATGCTATAATGGCCATGCTACCTATGAGGGCTTGAAAGTGCAGAGTGACAGCCGGTAAAAGATGACGTATAGAAGAAGTAATTTTTCTTTTCTTTTTTAAGACAGGGTCTTGCCCTGTCACCTAGGCTGGATTATAGTGCCATCACCATAGCTCATACAATCTCAAACTCCCACCTTGGCCTTCTAAATAATTTAAATGAGGGCACCACCTCAGCCTTCTAAGTAACTGACTACAGGCACATGCCACCATCCCAGCTAATTTTTCTATTTTTTATATACCCAAATCTTGCTATATTGCCCAAACTGGAAGAATTAACTTTTAAACTGGATTTTCTTAGAGGCCTAGAAATTTGGAGGGAGAATTTCTGATATGAGACATAGCAAGATCAGAAACATGGCAGTGTGACACAGCACGGCATGCTGTGGGAAGTGTGCACGCCTCTATTATAGGAGAGGGAAGTCAGGGCTTACAAGGGGTAGGAATCAAAGCCTTGATTTCTGGACCCTGCTAAGGGGAGAGGCAAAGTCTGAGACCCCTCCAGAGAGGAGCACAAAGGCCGTCCTGCAGACAGCAGCAGAGAGGGGAGACATAGTGTTCACTCTCCGTCCCCACCTGTGCTCTCCCAGCTGTTTATTTGTACTCGGCCTGGCTGTATGGACCCAAGGCCTCATTCATGGCCCATCCCCTACAGCACCCTGCAGAGAAGGGGAAGCCGGGAGCATCCCTGTCAAGTGCCAGATGTTTGGCAGGGGCCTAAGAGGCGCTGATAGCTTTGGAGGTGAAACTGGAAACTCTTCTGGGGCAGGCAGGAAGCCTGGAAACACAGGAACTTGTTGAGTGAAAGGCAAGTGGCTTCAGAACAGTGGTGGACGAGGGGACAGGCAGAAGTCAGACACTCCTGGGTTGTGGTCCAGGCTTTGCTCCCGCCGAACCGTGTGGCCCTTGGCAAGTCGCTTCCTCAGCCTGAGCTGCAGTTTTTTCAGCTTTCTGATGTCCCTGCTAGCTTTGAGGCTTGAGGCTTCCAATGAGGCGGAACATGAATCTCACTTTGAAGGTTGAGAAGGATCTTGTTATTCCCCACAGCTCTCATTCACTTTGAAGAAGTAGAAAAGTCACTGAACTTTGACAGTGACATTTTTTTCAGAAACTCGCCCACCTGCTTTTAAAGCAGACAGGGCTTTAGAAAATAATAAATTGGCTCGGCACCTGTGGCTCAATTGGCTAAGGTGCCAGCCACATACACCTAAGGTGGCAGGTTCGAATCCCTAGCCCGGGCCCGCCAAACAACAATGATGGCTGCAACCAAAAAATGGCCGGGCGTTGTGGCGGGCGCCTGTGGTCCCAGCTGCTTGGGAGGTGGAGGCAGGAGACTCGCTTGAGCCCAGGAATTGGAGGTTGCTATGAGCTGTGATGCCATGGCACTCTACCCAGGGG
>CAUYQV010167465.1:0-11080 GCA_963574575.1 Galagoides demidoff | reverse complement strand
TCCCTCCCTCCCCTTCCTGCCCTCCCTCCCCCTCTGACCTTCCCTACTCCTCCCTACCCTCCCTCCCCCTCCTGCCCTCCCTCCCCCTTTCTGCTGCCCCTCCCCTCCTGTCCTCCCTCCCTTCCTGTCCTCCCTCCCCTCCTGCTGTTCCCCCTTCTTCCCTTTTCCTCCTGTACTTTCCCCAACTCTCTTAAAGAAAACACGACCCCAGACAATAAGAGTAATAATAAATTATATTATTCAGCTATCAGCCTATTCCATAGAAATCCTGTTGCTTATGAGTTAGTTCAACACATAGAGCTCAAATTTTTCTTTTTTTTACTTTCTGTTGTCTCCTTTCCTCCTAGATCAAACAGCCTCTATTACACTGCTTAAAGTAGGGCTGTGAAAATCTGCTGGACTTATCTGTTTTTCATTTTTCTTTCTTTTTTTTTTTTTGTTTTTCATTTTTCTGAATTTATGGAAGAGTGGGCTGAGGATAATTCTGACAGGAAAATGAAAGTATTTGGGGGACAAACGTCAGTTCACAAATTCAGGGGTTTAAAAACGTAATGATACATCATTCTCTTACTGAAATACTTTCTTAATTTCCATTCTGCTCAGAGACAGAAAAGAAATCTCAGGCTATTCTCAGTCTTCCCCCACTTTTTAAATTTACTTCATTTTCCTTGTAGTGCATCTCAGTTCTAGGGGGTCTTCCTGGAGCTGTGGGGGATGGGGTGCCTCAGCATGGCAGATGCATGCTGCCGTCTGTCTGCAGATGCTGGGTCTGGGTCCATGACTGCAAGTCCAGGCACGTGGCTTCCTATTACAGACACATTCTTTTAATCAGGCAAGAGAACGGTATAGAGCCCCACCCTTTCCAGACTGTACTCAGGAGGGAGAAACAAATAGTTCTGTAATTTCTTCTAGCCCTAGGTTACTAAATAGTATATTTGGAAACCTTGTCTTCACTGTCATCATGTCTCTGGGTCTTGAAATTTCAAGAGCGGCTGGTGTGGGGGGTGGAGTCCAGTGGGGTGGGCCAAGCAGACCTTCCTCTCTGCATGAAACCCACACCAAAGTTGAGATGTCACTCCCCCACGGGAGCAAACTGCAGCTGACACTAGTTGGGGGAAGTCCACTCTGATGAATGCTGTATTTTCCATGTGAATTGGTTATGGTCTCTATTTTGTTTGTTTATTTATTTATTTGTTGAATGTAGTCTGTTGATGTGTGAAAGCCTAATTTTAAAAGCCAGGGCTTGCGGCAGTGGGAGCTTGCCGGGAGGTGGAACATGAGGAAAGAAACATCAGTTAGAAGCAGGAAAGACCCGTGTTTAGGAGCCTGTGCTGGGTTGAAATCCTCCCGCCTCAGTCCCGCAGTGCTGTGAAGTCACCCAAGCTGCTGCTATTCTCATTCTGTTCCCCAGAGTTTTGGGAAGGATGAAATCCTAGACTTTAAAAACTCTTGTGAGAGTGCCGAGTCTGTAACAGGTGATCAAACGTTAGACATTATTTTACTAAAGTGTTACCTTGAGATAGAAGAGAGCAAAGCAGACTCTCTGGTGTGCTGTCTCTTGTCAGGTAATTGTGCAAATTATAGTTGGAAGGGGATAATACTGAAGTTATGGTAAGTAATATTTCATTGTTAAATATTGGAAAACAGATTTAAAGGAATTGTTCAATTTGTTCAAGTTAGGCAGGTGGCTAGGCATTTGAATTCAGATCTTTAGGATGCGGAAACTCCTAACTGCTCACTCTGTGCAGGTGAGGAATCGTGGACAAGGATTCACGGCTCTCAAGCAAGACCATCTTCAGTTAGGGGTCTTCTGACTACGAATTACAAAGAAAAACATAAAGTACACCACAGAGCTTACACGCTGGCTTACAGGTTGGCTCAGCTCATTTTTGTGTTGCTGTTAATAACACAGGACAGCATAAATGGGGTAATTTACAAAGAAAAAAGATTTCCCACACTTTTGGAGGTGGGGGAGTCCAAAATTGAAGGTCTTGATTTAGGGGAGGGCCTACTGACTGCATCACCCCCCCAGTCAGAGGTCAGAAAAGTAAGGTATGAGAGAGACAGAGAGAGAAAGGAAGGCAAACTCACCGTCCTAACAAACCATTCTCTCAGTAATGACATTATTTCATTCATGAAGGCAGAACGCTCATCACCTCTTCCCCCTCCCACTTCTTAAAACTCTCACAGTGGCACCCACATGAGTTTTGGAGACTGCGTTCGACCCATAGCAAGAATAAAAAAACACATTACCATGTGGAACTAAAAGTCTAGAAGCGCTGGTTTCAGAGAGGTGTTTTTCAGCCTTTTTTTTTTTACCTCCTGGTACCCCTGAATCTATAGTTATACTTCTGCAGAACACTTAAATTATGATCTAAAAAAGAGGTTAAAAAAAAGGGAATATACTTACCATGCTTTGAACTACTTTCAAAAATAATTAAATTGATGATTTAATAAATTCTGTGGCACACCAAAGATGTTCCAGCAGCACACCTGTTGAAAGATGGGTTTAAGTGCAGAGGTGATTGAGATCCCCCCACCCCCCTGTGTCTCTCTCTGCCATCCTAAGGCAGCGAATATAACCGTGGTGCTGAGGGCCAAGTCCAGTCCTCACCGGTCCACCTGAACAAGACCAAGAAGAAGAATGAGTCTGTGCCGTTTGTTTTTATTTTAAGGAAAAGAACATGTCCCCAAAAGACTTTTGTCATGCTCCATGGCCAGCATCCAGTGATATGTACATTTCTCGTGAGCAGATGATCAAGTCAACAAAATGGCTTTGACTGGCTTAGGCAGATTTTCCCTTCATGTTTTGGAGAGAGAAAGGAGAAAAAAGTGGAGGCACACACCACATAAGGATGTTTTGATCGATGGCAGATGGCATACATGATGCTGGCCCCATAAAATTAAAATGGAGAAGAAGACCTCCTATCACCTGGTGACGTTGTGGCACACGGTGTCACTCATGTGTTTGGTGATGCTGGTGGAGCAAACCTACTGGCTGCCAGTTGTACAGCTATGTGTGGTGCATAATGTTGGATAATAGGAAATGGCTATATGACTGGCTTATGGCTCACTGACTGTTTATAATTATTTCACAGTGTATTCCTCCTACTTACAGAAAAACATAGTGAACTGTGAACAGCCTTAGGCAGTTCCTGCAGGAGGGTCCAGAACAGGGCGCTGTTGTCACAGTGGGTGACAGTTCACGTCCCTGCCTCTGAAGACCCTCCAGGGGGACCAGGTGTGGAGGGAAGATTGATACGGATGATCCCGGCTCCATGTAGGCCTAGGCTGGAGTGTGTGTTTTTGTTTTTAGCAAAAAATTTTAAAAAGAAAAAAAAATAGCAAAAAGCTTATAGAATAGAATATAAAAACCGTTCTGCTCAGCTCTGTGTGTTGTCACTCCCTCACTGGCTCCCCAGAGCAACGTCTGGTCCTACAAGCTCCCCTTCTATGTTTGATTATGTTTAGAGGCGCAAATGTCGCTGTGTTTTATAGCTGCCTGCACTGTTCAGTTTGGTGATGGCCGTGCAGGGACAGAGTGTAGAAGCGACGACGGCTGTACTGACCCTGGAGAGAGGTGGGAGGCCACACCGTCTAGGTCTGTGTGACTGCACCCTGGGCTGTTCACACCACAGTGACATCGCCTGATGATGCATGCCTCAGATAGTGCCCGTCATTAAGTGTCACGTGACTGCATTCAGATCGGGTCAAGGTCAGACCGTGTGTGCTTAGTCGTGATGTGAACCAGGCAGTCTGACACCACCACCCCTCCACCCCATCTTTCAGTAAGAAATGCTGTTTGCCGTGTTCCTAAGACCATCCTCAGGTAGGATACCTCACTGGAAGGATGACCAGAGCTCAGCTAGGCCACTACTCTCATAGTTATGAATTACTGCAGGAAAGGAGATAGATTAAAGGTAAAAGGGGAAGGGGCACGTGGGCCCAGTCTGTGGGTTTCAGTTGCCAGCTCCTGGCTGACTGCAGTGGAGTCCCGCCCTGAAGGCCACCTGACCCCGGGTCCAGAGTTTGATTAGAATCCATCATACCCAGTGTGTACCCAGACACCAGCTGGCTCACGGGCCCTATTCTTCAATCACATATATGCATAGGCTCTCTGGCAGGGTGCTGGGCCCCCAGGAAAGCAGAGAGACCATTGTTGAGTCAGGCATTTTCGGGGCTAAGAGATGCCTCCCAAGAATCAAAACGATTTGGATACAGCACTCATGGAGTCAGCCCTCTGCTGCCCTGGGACACTGCCCCGTGAAAGCTACTTACAGATGCTTTGAATCCTAAACACACACAGCCTTCTTCGTATTTTACATGGAATCCTCTTGAAATGGAATGACTCTGCTCCGTGTATTAGTTATAAATAAAATAGTTTCAAATAAACATATCAGGTTTCTTCTCCTCCTGCACTCTTCACAGCAGGGTACTTAACACTCTGTGGCTGGTCCCGGCTATGCCTGCTGACCATGAAGCAATGCTTGGAGAGTTGCTGGAGAGACAGCTCATGTTTTGCAGGACACTTTTATTTTTAATTTGGGGGGAATTTGAATGTTTACAGATTTGTATATAATATTTTCGTATCTTAAGTTTGGAAAATATGTGCCAGTAACATTTATTTTTTAAGTCGGGAAATGTTTAATACACATTTTAAAAAAATTAAAATGGCTATTTAAATAGCTAAAATTAAAATAATCATTCTGGGTGAATGTGTCACCGAGGTGTTTCTCTGCTACCTTCTGATTCCACTGAAATTGTCTTTGACTTCTGAACTGGGAACAGGCACGCGTTTACATATGTCAGATTTTGTTTGGTCATCCTGGGGGAAGTAGCATTCATTCACTGTCAAGTTGCACCTAGTTTACAAACTTGTCAGTTTGAAAGAAAGCATGGCACCACCAACGCCTTTTCCAGAATGCATTTCTGAGTATTCACCTCCTGGGCCTCGGGGCTGTGTATTATGAACATACTTTTAGCTGGTTCTTCTCAATGACCTTGTAATTTATGTTATACTCAATATAGACATTTCAAGTTGTTTTTTGTTTGAGTTTTACCATATTTCCCTGAAAATAAGACACTGTCTTATATTTATTTTTTCTCAAGAAGATACACTGGGGTTTATTTTCAGGGGATGTCTTATTTTTATGAAGTACAATACAACAATCTACATTTATTCAAATACAGTTAAGTCGTCTTCTTCTGGAACCTGACAGGGCAAGCTGACCTTATTGGTGGGGCTGGTGCTAGTGATGTGTGAACTCCTTTCCCCTAGCCATCGCACGTGCACAATAGGATGCCTGTGATGGCAGTTACCATGCGTGCACACGTGCACCCGTGCAAGTGTGAACGGAGAAAGGAGCTGTGGCAGATAAAGGTATTCCAGTCTCCCTTACCACTCTGTGCCGAAATGCATGGGTGGCTGTGCAGATACGCTGCATAGCCACGCCCATCACTAGGTCTTATTGTCAGGGTAGGGCTTATATTTAACAAATGCATAGAAATCCTGCTAGGGCTAAGTTTGGGCATAGGTCTTATTTTTGGGGAAACATGGTATGTATAAAAGAGTTCATTACATATAATGTCAAAGGATATATTGTCTTTCAGTTCATCAGAGATAGAAAATTACAGGGAAAATATTAAAAAACTGTCAGCAACTATTAAATGAACTAGTCATGGGATGAAACAGGGCAGAGAGTCTAAAACTAAAAGCACCAGGAACAGGATATTTACCAGGGAGAGATACTACCCGGCATTCAAAGTACCCACTCTTCACAGTGCTTGCTTTCTAGAGAGGACTCTGTACTTCTGAAATGATAATTATAAATTTTCAAGCCTCTTGCTTCATTTTGTTGTCTGCACTTCTCAGAGAGCAGCTTCCTCCCAGCAGGATGACCACGACTGGGGAACGTAATCCCCAAAGGAGGAGTGACGTGAGAGGAAGCCCTCTCTGCAACCTGTGAAGGGAAAGCAACTAGAGATGGTCAGTGGTTAGACCAGCAAGGACATTGGTGCTGTCCCCTTTTTAATTTAAGTCATTGCCCCCTAAATAGTGCTGATGATACATCATCAGAGTTATTGTCATTCTCATTAGTTTAAAACAACTTAAAGAAGTTCTTCAGGGGAGTCAGTATTATAATTAGGAGGAAGATCCAAAATAATCTTATTTAATTTACTTTTTTCATGAAGAGAAAACACATGTCTAACCAACACTCATCTCCAACATCCATCACTGTTTAAGCTTTTACCATGACAGTTTAATGCAATATGGCTAGGAGTATGGGAGTATTTCTCTCTAAAAAACATCCCCTATGTGATGGGAATGCCAGTATGCAACCTTTAGCTTTGGTTTAGTGACTCAGGGCTGCAAATGGGCTCAGGAGTGGTGAGGTTAGGGCTGCAGATTGGAGAAGGAGAATGGTGCCCACAGAGGAAGGTTGTCCCTCCACCAGCCTCGGCGACCTAAGATGTGGCCTTTCCACAGTGAAATGGTTATAGGACCATATAGCTGACCAGCACTAGGAATTAATGCTTTTTCTAAACTTAATGCAGAAATAATTTTGCTGTTGCAGTTTCACTTTGTCTATTGTTGTTGTTGTTAATTCCAAAATTTCTCTACTGAGAACCTTACAAAACATCTTGCTCAATTTTCTCCTGGTAATCCTAAAATCAAGAATAACAAAATCTGAATGGAAAAATAATTACTCTCTTCTGTAAGGACGGGGAGCGCAATGGCAAATTCACTCATGGTTAGAGAATCAGTGTTTCCGGCTGAGTGCACAGTTTGTAACTTGAGGCTACAGTGTTGCAGTGCGCAAGTTCAGAGGGAGGCCGGTCTCCCTGAGGAGTTCCTTTGTGGCTCTACTGTGCATTTAACCAGATTATCTTTGGAACTGGGGAGAATTCAAATTTTAAAGACAGATTATGTGTTCCAGGTCACTTGTTTACCTGTTAATGCCTAAGGCAGAAAAATTGCAATCCACTTCAGCATAAATCCTTTGAGAGCACTTTAGTTAGCCATACCCAGAGAATTTTCCTTGAACAGTAAAATATCTTCTCTCCACTTCTAACTTCAATCTTTCATTATTCTACCTGAACTGGACTTTCTAAAATCACTAATGATTTCCAATCCTGCCAAACCAATGAATCTTTGCTTACGTCCTATTCACTTGGCATCTTGGTGCCATTTCAAACTATTCCCAGCCCTTTCTATCCGGAAAGCTTCTCTCTTGTGGGATTTCCCGCACTACACAGAACCCTTCTGCCGAGGCTCGACTTCCCCATGTCCACACCCTGCAGAATCCGCCATGGGCTGGCTTCTTTCCTTCTGGAAAGGTCATCACCTCACAGGCGCTGCTCCCCTGCTGTACGCCAGGCCCCCTGCAGATTCTGAGCACACAGCATCACTCAGGAAAGTAAGACAGAGCAGCTGGATAGGGAAAGTGAGGAACCTTTGCCGGTTTAACTATAGTGCTCAGAGAAGGCCACTCTGGAGGGGACATCTGAGCTGTTTTCAGTTTCTGAAAAGAAGGCAGTGCTATTGAGTGCTTCAGGAGGAGGGAGCAGAGTGTGCAGAGAAGCCTGCTCGGATGATTCAGGGTGGGGCAGTCGCTGGGGTCCCACTCAGGAGCACTTCAGTGATCACCCTGGTTTATAATCTCGTCCCACATCCCTGATCTAAACGATTATACCCTCTGGACTACCGGACAGGCCCACTCGGTTGGCTTTGGGCCCCTGAAGTTTGACAGATAACAGACAGGGTGCTTCACCTCCCAGCTCTCATCTGTTCCCTCACCCTCCTCACAGCGCTGAATGGTGCCTCTGTCTATGCGGGGGCTGCAGATAGAGAGCTCCATTGCCCTCCATCCTTGTGATCAAAAATCCAACATTTTCAGCATGTTATCTGCCGCACAATGAGAATCGGTCAGCTGCAGCCCCAAACATTACCTTTCTTGGTCTGAACTACGGGGACCACCTCCTCTCTGTTTGTGTTCCCCCTTCTCCCACCCAGTTCTGCTGGGGTCGCCAGCGTGAAGCCCTGACCGTGTAAACTGCAGACTCTTACCTACATACGTTCCGTGGTTTCAACCTTGTGTCTGCTTCCTCTCCTGCCTCCTCAGTGTGGGCAACTTGGTCTTCTTCAGGTTCTTTGCTCCAATTTCCTTCCTTCTTGAGGGCTCGATTTTAGCTGTTTTCTTAGCAGGAGGGTTATTATTTTGTTCACCGTAACCTTAGCTGACTCCTGCTCATCCTTCAAGTTTCAGCATCAATGTTGCTGCCCTCCATGGTTAAACGCTGCCTCTGAAATCTGACACGTCTTCCACTCCACCATTACACTCTCAAATATTCTGTTAGTTTCTTTATAGCACCTACCCCAATTTGTATGAAGGAGTATTTCTTTGAGAGTTTATTTCTTAGCATTTTCGTCATGAAGTCTTTTTGTTAAAACTGAGAAGGCTGACACCTCCCAGGAGCTAACACAAAACCTTTCCGTGCTGTGCATTCGATCGATATTTTTCTGAGTAGATGTGTAATAACTAAATAAAATTGGCCACAATTAATTTTCTGTTTCTATTTTGGAGTGTTATTTCCATGGTGACTTTGATTATACTCACATAGAAAAATAATCATTTGAATCATATGTTTCTTACAAATGAAAATGCATAGTGTATTCAAAGAAATATTTTAACATCTTTTTCCAGCTTTTAAGTATAATACAACAACACTGTAGGAAACAAACACAAATACTGTTAAAAAACATTAAATCTACTTCTAGGTGGAAAAGTATGATTTCCTATATAGCTAATTTTATTTGAGTTATGAGACACTAAATTCTGCGTTTCTGAATGACAATTCCCAAGTTAAACTCTCAGCCTTTGCGTGTACTGTGCAACTAACCTTTTCTTCTTCTTTTTTTTAATGAAAAGTGCATATTGCTTTTAGAATGTTTTTTTTTTACTTGTTTTCTTTCTGTGTCTATCCTGTGGCATTTTCTATCTCCCTAATCTTTTGTAAAGTCAACTTGTGCGTTATAACATCCTTGATAAAATTTCCCTGAGGGTAAGGATCACAGAGATAGACTCAGGATATAGTAGAGTTGGAAGAAAAAAATGAAATAATTGTCCTTAATCTGTTTACAGGAGAAAAAAAAGAACAGTACCATTCTCTCCACTGAGCACTTTGAGGTGCACTGGGTATGTTATGTCACTAAATCTGCACATTTCTGTTGGTGACAGATACTTAAAATGAGAAAGTGGAGTTCACAACTTTAAACATTATTATTCTTACCCAAGATTCCGTAGCCATAATAAACATTTCTGTTTAATTCCTCTTCTGCCATGTATCACCCTTCAGAAATAAAGGATTTAGAGTGCATCATTTAATTTTCTTGTCACTAAATGATTCTGATTTTTCTAATACAAGCTCTATTGTATTTTGCAGTCTATATCCCCTAATAATGTTCTCTAATTATTTTCCCATTTTTCTCAGCATGTAGGTTTGTCTTTTCAGTGGGTAAGATGTTGTCAAATTAAGCTAAGCCTCCTCTTTTTCCTAATCTACCAAAGTCTGATTTGGAAGAAAACAGATAAAGTGTTGATTTTAACACAGAGATGATCATGCTCTCATGGCTAGTACCATTTAAAAAAAAAAAGAAGAAGAATCTAAATCAAAGCTCCAAGGGAAAAGTAAATATCAAGTTTCAAACAATAGCTCTACATCCTTTAAACACACACACACATCCCAGTGGAGAGCGCTCCCACAGGCAGTGCTGAGTGCACAAGTGGTGCTGATTGCACACGTGGTGCTAAGTGTACAGGCAGTGCCGAGTGCACAGGCGGTGCTGAGTGCACAGGCGGTGTTGAGTGCCAAGGTGGTGCTGAGTGCACACGTGGTGCAGAGTGCATAGGCGGTGCTGAGTGCACAGGCGGTGCTGAGTGCACACATGGTGCAGAGTGCACAGGCGGTGCTGAGTGCACACATGGTGCAGAGTGCACAGGCGGTGCTGAGTGCACACGTGGTGCAGAGTGCACAGGCGGTGCTGAGTGAACAGGTGGTGCTGAGTGCACACGTGGTGCTGAGTGAACAGGTGGGGCTGAGTGAACAGGTGGGGCTGAGTACACAGGTGGTGCTGAGTGTACAGGCGGTGCTGAGTGTACACATGGTGCTAAGTGCACAGGTGGTGCTGAGTGTACACATGGTGCAGAGTGCACACGTGGTGCACAGTGTGGTGATGAAGACCCTTCGTTTCCCATTCAGAGGCTCACTCGTGAGAATCCTGATACTTTACCCTTTTCCTCAGTACCTGGCCTGAGTCCGGGGTCTTTCAGTAAGCCCTTCCCTTCGTGGGTCACGTCTGCCCTGCTCTGGGCACACTGTGCATTCCATCTGCCTTTCCCAGTCCTCACCTGGGTGCCCTGTCCCCTCTGGATGCAGACAGATTCGCCTCTCCCCCTCCCCCAAGGCTTTGGATTCCTGGAAGCAGAGGTGAGAATTCTGTTCTATCTTTCCTTTCTATTTTCCCTGGCCTACCCCTTTCCCCCCTCAACAGAGGGCCCTGGGGTCAGCCTAGCTCCCACAGAAACCTCAAACTTTCTGGCTGAATGATCCTCCTGCCTCAGCCTCCCTAGCAGTGCTACAAGACTAGAGGTGGTTAACACGATGCCCAGCTAATTTTTTCTACTTTTAATAGAGACGGTGTCTCGCTCTTGCTCACTCTGGTCTCTAATTCCTCAGTTCAAGTCGTCCTCCTACCTTGGCCTTCCAGAGTTCTAGGATTATTTTTGCTTATTAGAACCACCTCAGGAAAAGAGAGAAGGGAGTTCTTACTTGGATGTGTCTGGTGCCAAAGCTAGGAAGCCCTAAACAGGGGAGCCCAGAGGGCCGCTTTCCTGGCCAGGCTCTCAAAAGCTCCTCACGTGTCTAGGGCTTAGGCATTTTCTGCAGGGCCGTGGGGCCTTAATGTGTGGACCTGAGAGTGTGCGGGAGTCTCCCCTCTCTGAGGTGCAGGGCCTCCCCTCTGAGAGTGTGTGGGGCCTCCCCTCTGCGAGAGTGTGGGGCCTCCCCTCTGCGAGAGTGC
>CAUYQV010167459.1:0-15680 GCA_963574575.1 Galagoides demidoff | reverse complement strand
AAGTCACCAAAGATATGGACATAATGAGAAAAGAGATAGCAGAGCTCAAGGAAATGAAAAAGTTAGTTGAGGAGCTCCAAAATACAGTAGAATCCCTCAGTAATACAGTTAACCAGGCAGGAGAAAGGATCACTGAAACTGAAGACAAAGCTTTTGAATATTCCCAAATACTCAGAGGCAGACAAATGGAGAGCAAAAACTGATCATTCCCTGAGAGAGTTGTGGATCACTCCAAAGATCAAACATTTGTCTTATAGGAATTCCTAAAGGAGAAGAGGATGGTCCTAAAGTTAAAGATACTCTACTCCAAGAGATTTCAGAGAAGCATTTCCCAAACATTGCCAGAGATACAGAACTTCAGATAGCAGACAGTTTCAGAATACCAGCAAGACTCAATCCAAATAAAGCATCTCCTAGACACATTGTGATTAACTTTTCCAAAGTTAAGACAAAGGATAAAATTCTGCAAGCAGCCAGATGTAAGAAAAACTTCACCTACAAAGGGAGACATATCAGAATGACTGCAAATCTCTCAACTGAAATGTTTCAAGCGAGAAGAAGATGGTCATCAACCTTTAGTCTCCTAAAGCAAAACAATTTTCAGCCCAGGATCCTCTATCCAGTTAAACTGAGTTTCATTTGTGATGGAGAAATCAAATACTTTAATGACATGGATATGTTAAAGAAATTTGCCATAACTAAACCAGCTCTCCAGGATATTCTTAGACCCATCCTCTATAATGACCAGTATAATGCTCTACCTCCAAAGTAAACTCACCCAGAAGTTTCTGAACAAAACCCAACTGAATATACATTCTTCTCATCAGCCCACAGGTCATCCTCCAGGATAGATCATATCCTAGACACAAGTCTAACCTCAGCAAATTTGAAAGTGTAGAAATTATTCCTTATATCTTCTCGGACCACCATTTTCTAAAAGTTGAACTCAACAGCAATGGAAATCTTCATACTTATTTTGTATAATTTGAATATATTGTTGACTCAAATTTTTTGTCTGCTATTGCTTTATTTACTATAAATCATTGTCCTTTTTAATAGCAACTGCCCTGTACAAATGATGTTCAATAGAAAGGCAGATTATCCTGGTAGGTAAATTTAAGTTTCTGGAATTTACATTAAAAACAGTAAAAAGTGGTGAGTTTAATTTTATTAATATATTTTATGTAACAAAATCATATAAAGTATTATTTCAATTTTTAGTATACTTTTATTTTAATTATACAAAATTCATAGTAAGACACTTTAAAATTTTCATATTAAATGTTTGGTATCTGGTGTGAATTTTACACTTACTGTGCACCCCTATTTGAATACAAAATTAAAACTAGACTCATTTGGCCTTCATTTTATAAATTTCATAAAATTTAGAATGTAGATTAATATAACAATTTTTTAAACACTTGAATATTTTCTTATAACTCAATTATACCTTTTAATATTCACACCCATATAGGCAAAAGTAGTTCATCTATTTTTAGAATTTAAAGGAAAGTCTAGTAAGTTAAAATTATATGTACAAATTAAGTAAGTTCACTAACTCTTGTGCCAACTTAATATCGTTAACATCCTATTCTAATGTGTATATCAAAAAGCAACTGTAAAGAAAAATAAATCCTAAATTTTTATTTTATTTTATTTTGGGGGGGGACAGAATTTCATTCACTCTATCTCCGTCAGTAGAGTGCCATAGTGTCATAACTCATAGCAACCTCACAAGAATCCACCACAATGCTCAACTATTTACATAGACAGGGTCTCGCTCTTGCTCAGGCTGGTCTTGAATGCCTGAGCTCAAGCAATCCACCAGCCTGGAACTCCCAGAATGCTATGATTACAAGCTTGAGCCACCATGCCTGGCCTTAAAAACTGTAAATTTATAATTACCCATAGAATTTTTTCTTTGCTTTCTGTAGATTTTACACCATATGTATATGTGTATAACACTGTAAATCACAACTAAAATCCTCTGCATGTTGATTCATGTTAGAAATGTGCAAAATTATAATTTATTCCTATTTTGAAAAGTTTCAATTTTAACATACATTTTATATCTGTCTATTTGGGTAACAAATAAGCATTTTCTTTTCTTGAGCTTCAAATTGAGCTCATTCATATTCAGTATGACATCTATAAGAAAACATAAATTACACTGTCATTTTTTGTCTTTGATTACTAAACTTTTGGCAGATATTCCTTTGTTTTTAAGAAAATCTGCAATTATAATTAACTGTACAGAAAACCTTTATTTTAATTCTTCCATATTGAACTAGATTGAATTGAAAAGAACAAGATTATTAAGTTTACTGTTTTTTTCTGCAAATTCTACAAACTGTTATTGATTCATAGCACCTGTTATATAGACTACAATTTTCAAACAGCATCCATGACAATTTAATAAATATGCTTCAGAAACAAAGCACAATATTTTCAACAAGTATAATACAGTAGAATAAATCAATGCAGGAAATATCAATCTCTTATTTTAAACATTCTAACTTTTTTTTTTGTATATTTGCCCTAATAAAGATAGAGCACAATCTGTCAAGACAAAAACTAATTCCTTTATATTTAGCTCAAATACTCAAATAGAAACGAAGTCTAACAGATAAATTCTACCACCAATTCAATTTTTAGACTGAAAAATGAGGAGAATTCTTCATGAATTATAAGTCTTTTGATTTTTCTGTAAATATTAATTGCAGGGTTTATTGCATTACCCAAGTAACTTAAACTTAAAGATGCTTGAATTTTTTCCATTTGGATTCTCCTAGGGAAATTCACAACATACTTAATTTGCAGTAATTTTTTTTTTGCTTCTATTCTTTGTCTTATGCCAATCCTATGCTTTTCTTTCACATCTTAAAATTTGGCCTTGCAATTTAAAGCTGGTGAAATAATTTAATCATATTAAAAATAAAATAATAATTATGTAATACTAATAGACAATTAAAATTTGCAATAATATTATTGTTACTTATGCTAAGTGCATAATTATTTTATTAGGTCACTAGGTCCTTACAGTGATACCTTGATGCATATAAAATAAAATATAAATAATCAATATTTGGTTTGCATTTCTCTGATGCTCAGAGACAATGAGCATTTTTCATGTGTTTCTTAGCCATTCTTATTTCTTCTTGATAAAAAGTTCTATTTATTTCTCTTGTCCAGTAGTTAATTTGGTTATTTGCTCTTTTCTTGTTGATTTTCTTAGGTTTCTTAGATTCTATTTATTAGCTCCTTGTCAGATTTATAACATAAAATTACCTTCTCCCTTTCTAAAGGTTGACTATTTGCTTTGTTTATTGTGTTCTTAACTGTGCAGAAGCTTTTAAGTTTTATCAGATGCATTTATTCATTTTTGATGTTGCTGCAATTACCAATGGATTCTTCTTCATAAAATCTTTCCATATGTCTACAGTTTGTCTCATGCTTTCTTCTAGAGTTTTTATCATTTTGTGTCTTAGATTTAAATCTTTCAAACAGCATAGGTCAATTTTCAGAAGTAGTGAGAGGTGTGGGTCTTGCTTCATTACATTCTCACCCTAGTGAGGATAGTCCACATCACAGTCTGAAAGATGCAGATGCTAGTGTGGGTATGGAGAGACGAGAACACATACTTTATTGGTGGGATTAAAAACTAATACAGCCTTCTTGGAAAGGAGCATGGAGAATCCTCAAAGAACTAAAAGTGAACCTTCTGGTTAATCCACGATGGATTAAGAAACTGTGATATATGTATGCCAGGGAATAATATTCAGCCTTAAAAATGATGGAAACTTTATACTTTTGTATTTACTTAGATGGAGTTGAAGAACATTCTCCTTAATAAAATATCTCAGAAATGAAAAAAAAAAAGCTTGCCATGTACTCTGTTCTAATTTGAAAATAGGTGATGAACAACTCTAAGTCCATATGACAGGAAAAATGTAATTCATCAAGAAGGAATGGGGGAAGGGACTCAGTAAGCTCCCACCTAATGGGTACAATGTAGGCCTATATGGCAAACCCTCTGGGTAAAGGACTCAAATATAACTCAAACATTTCCTCACAAATGCAAACAATATAACATAATTTTATGTAACCTTATATTAACCCCAAATTAAAAAGAAAAAATCAACCTTTGCTTCAGACTATATTGATGATCTGTTTTTGCATTGTATTGTCAGTCATGTATGTATGTGTCCAACATGCACACTATAATTTAATAGTATCTTTCATGATGTGACAGAGTTGTATTTAACATAAATCATTTTACATTTATTTTATTGATTTAAAACAAAATAAATTAAAATTAAATAAGATTAAAAGTTTAGTTCCTCGGTCACACTCAACACATTTCAAGGGCTCAGTAGTCACTCATGTAGAGTGTGTGATTACTATGTATTGGATAGTGAGGCTCTAAGTGTTAAAACACACACCTTTAACACCATGATTTACCTCCAAATAATACTATGCTACTTTACATAAAACTCCAGGCACTGTTCCTCCATTTTCCCCTTCACGTTTAAGCTATTGTTTTATTATTCTCTTATAATTACATTTTAAACATGTATTATTTTTGTTTAAACAACAAATTACCTTTTAAGGAGATTTTAAATGAGTGAAATAAATTTTATATTTACTCATACGATCATTTCTGGCCCTTTTTATTCTTCCATGTGGATCCAAATTACCTTTAGCATCATTTTTGTTTTGTACTGAATAACTTTCCTTAACTTTCCTTGCTGTTTTAATTTTCTGATAAATTCTTTATTTTTATCTCATTTAAAAATGGTTAAAGAGTTTTATTGAGATACAGTTTAAAAATATACAATTTAATTATTTTTAGTATATTTATTGAGTTGTATATGCATCACTACAATGTCATCTTAAAACATTTCAATCAACCCACAGTGAAATCTCATGTCCATTGAAAACCACTCCCCATTCTCTTCCCAGACTAATACTGCCTATCTAATTTATGTCTATATAATTTTGTATCATTTGAACATTTTTTATAAGCTCAATGAGTAATTTTTTGCATCTAGCTACTTTCACTTAATATAATATTTTTGAGGTTTATCTATATTATGGCATGTATTATTTCTTTATTTTTATTGGCAAGTGTATTTCATTGCAGGATATAGAAAATTATGTTTATCCATTCATCAATTTTCAGATATTTGTGTTGTGTATTAGGTATACCCAGATAAACAGAAAAGTAGGATATTTGTTCTGTATGGTCTAAGTTTTAATCTAGATCTGAAGCCTGGAAGAGGCCAATGTTTTGCCTTACTACCATCAGGGAGAGAGATTGAATATTCTTCTCAGTTCAGCCTTTTGCTTTTTTTAGGCCTTTAACAGATTTGATGAGGCTCATCCACTTTGAGGAGGGTAATTGGCTTTACTCATTTTACCAAGTCAAATGTTAACATCATTCCAAAGCACGCTCACAAAATACACCTGTAACAATGTTTAAGTAAATTCTGGATATCTAGCCACCAAGTCAAAGTGACACATAAAATTAACCAATAACTCTTCCCTTTAACAACTTGACACCTACATACATCACCTTAAACATTACATAATCACTAAAGAAGACAATAATAGGTTCATAACTCATCCTAACATGATACAATTATCCTCTTTGGATTAATTCATGGAGTTATCTCCATGGATTAGTTCATCCTTTTCCAAGAAGAGAAGATATGGGTGATTATTATTGACATCTTATAATTTACATACTATGATGTAAAATTAATACTTCAGTAGTGTGATATACTTAAATAGTAGGATATAAAATCAATGCATTTTGTTGTATAAGGGAATAAAAGAGAAAAAAAATGACATGTATATGATATATACATATATAGTAAGAAGAAAATAAGAGGAAATGTTTATGACAATTAGATTCCTTGTCTCTATTCATGGTTAGGTTATCATAGGTGGTATTTGTAACTATCTCTTTTTTCTATACCCATCCATATTCCCTTTGCCTTTAGCAAGCACCTCTGCTGGTAGTAGTGTTTGATCAGTGGGGTGACCCAGATCTTTATTTGAAAGATCTGGGTCACTAGTACTCTTGGCTGAACTGAGTTGTAGCCTTCCACTGACTTTAGTCACAAGGCATGATAACAAGAGACACCCTGAATGATCTCCCACATTCCAGATATATACTTCTTAGACTCCGTTATGGTGCAGGAGTCCAATTTCTTCTTCATATTCAGGATAAATCACTCCAGCCAGCACAGCAATAACTCTTTTCTTTGCTTGTTGATTCAGAAACATAAAAAGTCCAAAGTGGCTGTGCAGCAGTCTTAACATCTAATTTAATAGGATCATTGTTATATCTCCTGTCAGAAATGTCTCTGTCTTTGAAATTAAAACCTCTAAACCAGCAAAGCATAAGATTGTGGAAACAGGAAGCAAAATTTTGCCAGTAGGTCACTGGGGTCTTGGTGAAGGCACTGCTCCTATTTCTACCCCTTGATTCCTGGACCCATAAATACAGGCTATAGCAGAAATAATACTGTGTATTGGACACTGATTCATAGCATACACAGCTTTCTTCAGAGGCTTATCCTGGCCCTGAAATATATTGCCATATAGAAGGCTCTGTAACTGAGTCTTCAAAAAGCCATTTCATCATTCTATCAAGTCAGCTGTTTCAGGGTATGGGGGAGATTGTAAGAGCAATTAATTCCGTGAGCATGGACCCATGGTACACTTCTTTTTGAATGAAGTGAGTTCCTTGGTCAGAAAAAATGCTATATAAACCATGAATATGGATAAGGAATGGTGGATAAGGAATTCTGTATGTCCATGGAGGGTAGTTTCAGCAGAAAATATTGCATGTAGGGAAGGCACATGCATATTCAGAGTATGTGTCTATTCCAGTGTGGATAATATTCTACCATTTCTATGATTAAAGCCTTTCAGTTTGCCACGAGGTAGCTGGTTGATTCATATGGGGAGTGATGTCAGATCAGAGACACAATGTTGGTCTTCCCTACTCGAAGACTAGCAGTGGGTACAGCCAGGTTGGCCTTGGTTAGTGGAAAGCTATACTGCTAAGTGCATATATAAACTCCTTCAGCATCACATGGCCACTTTGTTCATAAGTTCATTATGCAATGATGGACAGAGTTACATAGAAAGAGAAGCTAATTGATATCCACAGAATGTGTTATTTTATCCACTTAATTATTTAAACATTTGTCTGCTGATGTTACTCTTTTGTAAGCATTCATATGAGACACAAACACCTTCACATTTTTTGCCCATTCAGAGATGTCTACATACATATATCTTGCCTGGACTTTCTTGCCACTAGTTTTCCAATTATGTTGCCTTTGTTTCCTTAACAATATAGCCAGGTCCTTGGCCATAGCTCATGGATAGATATATAATTGCACATCGCACCATTTCTCCTTCCAAGATCTACACCTCGAAGTTTTGTTAACTGAGAGAATTTTCTGTCATCGTTTTCTTTTACAGATGTCCCAGAAGGAGGCTTTAGTTCTGCACCTATCCCCTTTCAGGTGTGGACTGCATATGATGTGGAACAACCTGTGAGCTAATTGTGAGTCTTCTTCTTTGTCAAGTGGTCATTAGGAACTCCCCCTGAGCTGAAGGGGGAGGCAGAGAGAGAGAAGGGATGTAGCAACAGTAGGGAGCATGTGCACTGGTTCTACTTCTTCATGTAAATTACTTATGCCTTCGTAACCTGCTCAGGCCCATTTGTGTATATGCTATTTCAGTTTGATGACAGGGGGTTGAATGTGCCTGGTCAATTTTACAGCTGGTTCCTCCTCACCTTTCACCATTAGTAGAAGTAGGCAGACACCCTCACCAAATGTCTACTATGGAAACTTCCAACCAGCAGAACCATGAGCTGAATAAACCTTCTTTCTTTGTAAATTACCCAGCCTTAGCTATTCCTTCATAGCCACATAAAAAAATGACTAAGACACAAATGTTATATCTTTCACATCTAATACCAGTTCACATGATTTTTGTATTCTCCATTTCTTTCTTCATCTTGTTCACATTTGCCTCTATTTTCTCAAGTGTATGTACAGCACATTTACAATTTTATATTATTTTACTAAATGTATCTACTAGTTTCATCTCTGCCTCTTCTCTTGGCAGCTATTTTCTTTTTAGTATTTGGTCTTGAAAATTCAAGATATAATTACTTGGTTTCCCTGAAATACAATCTCTGCCTCTTATACTCAGCAAGTACAATTTTGTTAAATTTCCCTTTCTCTGTGCCTCCAAACTGCTTCCAGGGAAGTAAACTTTAAAGTCACAGGATTCAGAATCTTTGTTCCCCATCCCTGAGAGATGGCAGATCTGTACTGTCCACGTAAAACTTGTTGTTACATATATTGTATCTGTTTTAGTGATTTAATGCAGGAGGGTAAATGCAATAATGATTACTCCAGTTTGGCTGGAATATACACAGATACGCATACTTTTAGAATATGAGTGTAAGCGCACACACATGTATATTAACAGTATCTGTCTCTTATTTAACCCTTCTATATACCTTTGTAGTGCTTTTTACTTCTTTGTGAAGATGCAAAAATTTCATCCTTTTTTTTTCCAACTGCAAAATTTTATTTTACCATTTCTTTATGTCAAGATTTTATGGTAACAAATTCTTTTATGAATGACCATATTTATCCCCAATTGGAATAGCTAAATTATCATGAATGGAAATACGGACTGTTGATTAGCTTTCTCAATAGGTTTTTGATAATATTTTAATAGGAGAAGAATAAAAATCTAGCTTCTTAAAATATATCAGTGTGTAAAACTTCAAGAACTAGAAAGGTTTGCAATACATTAAAAAATAATAGCAAATAGCTATTTTAGCACATTAAGTGAAACGAGTTATATTGTAAGAGGCTTGCAAGTATTCTTAAAACAGTACTCATCCCCACTAATAATATACATCCCACCTTGCTCACAAGGACTTTCTCAGAGAGTCATCCAAGTTGAAGAGATAGGGCTAGCCTTGATTTCATCATGTTCTTTTCTGTTTCTGCCACAACTTTGAAACACTGTAGAAGTTTTAACTTAAAATTGAGTGAGGAAAAAGCTTTTTTAATTTTCTTCACAATAGAACAAGAACTGATTTTTATCTGGGATTTGTATTTCTTCTGTACAGGTTCCCAAACTAATAGTACAATTCTATAGATCAAGCTTAATCAGGGATGGGGAAAGAGTATGGTCATTTTTAATAGGCAGTCAGCTGCCCAGCCATTTAGATATTAGACTGCAATAATTACTCAGAGACAGATATGGAAAACGGACGTCTCCTCTAAAAGAAAGTCAAGCAGTTCATTAGTTTATACCCTTTTAAACCCATAAACGTTTTGTAATTCCTAGATTTTAGGAAAATTTTAAAGTCTTGTCTAAAATGCCACATGTACATTAGCAGAAACATTTAAAGCTATTAGAGGCTTCCAGCAGATTGTATTATTTATTTTGTGCAGGCTCTGGGGGCTAAGAGCAGCTGAAAGGATGGCAGTGCCAACAGCTGAAAATGAAGATTCTCCAAATAAAAGGCTGGTTGCTATTTAGCCGAATGTGCAAAGAACTAAAAATACAGTGGAACACCTATAAAAACCCAAACGGGTTCTGCTATTCCTGTATAATCGAAAGTAGGAAATATTTGTACCTTATTTCAACAAATGATATAATCAAAAATAGCTTTCTCCCTTCATGAATTGTAGAACTTTGATGAACAAATAAGAAACAATAAATATGAGAGCACATTTTGGCTTACAGAGTATTCAGCAAAATGTATGTTTTAATCTCATTATTAATACTATCGTGTGAAATAAATGCCATTCATATTTATTTACATAGACCATAGATGAATTCTATAAACTGTTAGTAAGTCTCTGGACATATTTACTTCTTTTTTAATTTTTAGCTTTAAATTTTAAAAATATTTTATGTTTAATTGTTATGGATATGTGACAGTTGTACATATTTATGTGGTACATGTGATGTTTTAATGTAGGCATATGTGTGTAATGATCAAATTGGGTTAATTGAGGTCCCCATCATCTCCAGCACTTATTATTTCTATATCTGATGAACATTACAATTCTACTCTTTTAGGTATTTTAAAATATACAATGAGTTGTTAAAAAATGTTGCCAATTATTGTGCTACTGAATACTAGATCTTATTGACTACATCTAACTGTATTTTTGTACCTAGTATCCATTCTTTCCTTATCCTCCTTCCCTTCCCTCTGTTCTTCCCCATCTCTGGTAGCTATCATTCTACTCTCTTTGAGGTCGTATATTTTTTTAAGCTCCCAAGTGTGAGTGAGAACACCCAATGTTTATCTTTCTGTATCTGGTTTATTTCATTTTAAAATAATGTTCTAAAGTTGTACTCATCTTGTTCCAAATGACAGTTTTTTTAATGGTTGGAAAAACATTCTACAGCATACATAAATGTGTTTACTATATTTTTTATCCATGTTTTTTATTGTTTGATAAACACAAGTTGATTCCATATCTCGGCTATTCTGATTAATGCTGCGTTAAAGTTGGGAGTGCAGATATCTCTTTGATAGACTTACTTCCCTTTGGATATACATTCAGCAGGTGGATTGCTAGATCAGAAAGTAGTTCTATTTTTAGTTTTTTGAGGAATCTTCATACTGTTCTTCCTGGTGGCTACACTAATTTATTAACTTATTTTCAAAGGTGGAAAGCTACTCTTCTAGTCGGGATATATTCTTTGCTTGCTCTTAGGTATGAAGCACTATATTGAGTTGGCAATATGGCACAAGGAGGGTATTGAAGAAACAGAGAAAATCCAGTACTCCAACTTTAATTAGCTCAGTTCTCTTTGTCTAGGCACTACATGTAAAAACTGGGACAAGTTGCTAACCTGCACTGACTATTTTCCATCAATATGATTGAATGGTGTGAAACAGAGGGAAAAGCTTAATTAAAATAATTAAAAGGTCTATTGTCCCTCTTTCCTTGAAATCTCAAGAGGATGGCCCCAACACACTTGTTCTTAGTGAACTCAACACTTTTCAATAGACTCTGGCAATAACGGTGTCTGGATTTATCATTTGGTGTGTCAGTAAGGCCCACGTACTTGAATACCTCACATTTCCAGATTAATGAAAAGTCCAGTCTATCTCAATGAAGTTTAGAAATGTTCATGTGTGTGCCCTTGTTTGTGTGTAGGATGGGTGAGGTCTGGGGGGTGGAGGGGGAAAGGTGTGCACACCAGCTGGGCAAGAAGCCAGGGAAGAGGAGTAGGGTGGTTGAAAGGAGCAGACCTGCTGATTCCAGAAGATATGTGAGAGCAGGCCTCAGATGAATGTCATTAGAGTCTGGCAGATGCCACAGCTGCTGCCGTCTGAGGGCATCAGTGTGGCAGCTGCAGTGGAGCAAGTCTGGAGGGACAAAATTCTCATTACAGATAAGATTGGGGATTTATAGGAGGGGATTCTTTGGTGGAGAATCATCACACCACTCAAAACCACATAAAGGCAAGGGAGTTCTATGGTCATGAGTAATTGAGTTCTTTTATAGCTATGGCTTTTTATTTTATTTTGAAGGACGATTAATAATTGTATACATATATTCATAGGGGAGGTACAATGTGGTGTTTCTTATGCATGTATAAATTGTGGAATGATCAAATCAAGGTAATTAGCACATCCATGACCTCAAATATTTGTCATTTCCTCATGGTGAGAACATTTAAAATCTTTCTTAGCTGTTTTGAAAAACATACTTCATCATTATTAATTATAGTCAACATGTGATAAGAAACATTGTTCCCTTTGAGCTACATCTTTCCTTTCCCCACACCAACTTCTGGTGACCACTGTCATTTCCTATGCAACTCTGTAGTGATCAGGGGCAGGAGATTTTCCACAATATATTAACATAGCCCAGGTTTCTGGGGTTTGTAAGATTTACTCACATAATATTCATAGTTAAAAAACTATAGTTGCCTTTCTCCCTCTCATGAAATATTTATTTTTATATCAAATTTTAGTAATTTTCTTAAACTGGAAACTTCCAAACTGGAATAATATCATCAAGGAAAGAGTGCTATCTAAGTGAGAAAGAAAAAGTGCACTTTCTCAAAAAAATATGTCTGCATTTATCCTGCTGGGGTACGGCCCCTGCTGTCCTTTGTATCCTGACTCAGATACCATGGAAAATCCTGCCCAGCCACAAGTTTTTTTCAAATAATAAAAATTAATACTTTCTGTTATTCTCAGATGAGAGCTCGATGCCAAATTGGCTAAGGCAGGGCTTAGATTCACTCACAAAATCACTGCGAGGGTGTTTGGTCAAATTTTTCCTCTCTTTGTAAATCCTTGATTATTGATTTTTTTTTATTTTTTATTTTTTAGCTTAAAATCTTTTGCTGTGTCCTGGGTTTTCTCACAAGGATCCCTCTAGTGATGAAAATGTATTTTTATTCAAAGTGCAGACTGAATATCTTGAGAAACCATACCTCTACTTCAGGGAATTTGTTTCCGCCCCAAAATTACAAAAGTTTATTCAATTATATGAATGTATGAACACTCCAGGTATAGCCAAAGGAATAAATCTGAAAACTTCTACCTGTCTGTGAAAGGCATAGGGTTTCCTAAAAGAACACAGTCCACATTTCTCAGATTTAGCCAGATCAGCAGAAAGATAGAGAGCTGGACCAAAAACCTTTGGTCCCTGGTGGATGTGCCTCTATGGAATTGTTCTGTAGTGTTTGAGAAATATTCTAAGAAAAATTGTCAGCAGTAAGATTGCTGTTGAGTGGTGTTGTTCATTGATTTAAATCAGATATTCTTCCCAAATGTAAGTGAGAGAGAATTCTATCTAATCATATCAGCAGCAACAGTCATACTCCTTAGGAAAGAATAGTTAATATTTTATCTTAAAAATCAGAAAAATTACATAAAAGTTCACTTTATTTATGGTAATAGCCACTTGGGGACAAATATGTGTCTCCTTTTGCAAAGATTATACTTGGTATTTCATAGCGTGTCTTTGGTGAATTGATTCCAATTTTATTTAGTCGCCTCACTCCTACTTATCTCAAATATTAATTTATTTTTTGTAAGCTACAACAAAGGGGTTTTATAAAAAAGAAAAGAAAAAAGTCCCCTTATATTCCAATACAAAAAGTAAATGGGAAAAATCCTTATAAAGTCTTCAGAAAGATAAGGCAGAATAGTGATCCACACAGAAAATGGCTATACACACAAGAAATGAAATATGTGCCTGACTTCAAAGAGTTATTTCTGTAACACAAGTAGATGCTCCTTTTCCCTAATAAAAACTGTAATAGAGGTATAATCTAGGTGAAGAAAGAAACATATGCATATTAAAACTGCCACCAAATGCCATGACAAACCCAAAAGTTTTAACTAGGCCAACTTAAGTCACTCTAGAAAGAAAAAGTAGGTTGATAAAATAGATTTTTTTTCCTAATGAAATGAAAAGGGATATTTGTTTTTTCCTTATATAACTACTTGTTTTTAATTTTTATACTATGTACTAAGTCTTTGAGGGGCATACTGACACATTATGAAGCAAAATACACATGATCCATGCCCTCATGGAGTTTGAATAATATAAAGAGCATGAGAGAAATAGAGACTGAGATACCAAAAGACAGAGAAAGAATGATCATATAATTATAGAAATTCATTGTTACACAACTATAGGCTTACAGTGGCATCCAAGTAGCAATCACCGTGTAGATCTGGAATACAGTTGTGAACAAGACTGACAACTTTCATTTTAATAGGATAGGTGGAAAATAGACAAGTTCGATAGGAATTTAGAAGAACAATAAAAACTGCATCAAAATTAGAGGATAGAAATGACAAGAGAGGATGTTCTGTTTACATGTGATAGTGAAGAGGAACATACATTTCCTCTACTAAATTAAAAACTCGTCTTAGCTTTTTCATTAACTTACTTTAGGACATTGTGTCTTGAATGAACTCAAGTGCTGAACTAAGGTGGAAGGGGAGTGGAAAATGGGCTGAAAAGTTAGAATTTTCATCTAATTTTTTTAAGTAGTATAATTTGATGTTGGCTTGGTAGAAATGAAATTTACAGATGTCAAGATATAGATATTTACAAATACTGTAAAGATTTATACAAAAATGCTACAGGGATGATTTCTTATATGATTTTGAACCAGATATACTTCTAAATGCAGGTTCTGGCACATAGAAGATACTCAATTATAAATAAAGAACTAAGAAATCACATTTTCATAACATTTGAATTTATAAAAGATTTTAAATGGACTTCATTCTATGCAGAATTAGATTGTTTCTTTCTTTTCTTTTCTTTCTTCTTCTTTTTTTTTTTTTTTTTTGGTTGGGGCTAGGTTTAAATGTGCTACCTCCAGTATATGGGGCTGGCGCCCTACTCCATTTAGCCATAGGCACTGCCCAAATTAGAATTAGATTGTTTCTAATCCTTGCTTTAGGACTCTCTATAGTAATTGATCCAGGAAGCGTGTTCTTTTAGTCACTTATGGTATATAATTTGCCAAGCAAACTATAGTTTACAAACTCACATATATTCTTTCACAATAAGTCTGTGTTATATTTCTATTAATCGATGCACTAAATAACTGAATGAAGCTTCCCAGGTAGGCAATAATATACCACAGTTTACTCCTAATGCATGTGTTCCTTCCATGACAGCACAAGGTCTGCCATAGGACACTTCCAGGTTTCACTGAGATCCTGTAAGTGGCTGATATATATTAAATATTGCAGTCAATGAAATTCTGTTTATATTTAAATACATTACAATTACAAAATCAGAGTTAAAATCAATAAAGATTGAAGAAGACAATTATAAACCAGATACAAAGGTATTAAAGGGGGGCAAGTCAAGAAGTTGGAAAGATATAGGATTGTAAAGAATGAGTTAGTGGGAGATATGAACTCCTAGTACAGTCAGGAATGTAATGGGAGTGTGACCTCTTTGGAAGCAGCACCCTCTTCAGCAACAGCAGGTAGACCTCTCAGTCCAGGAAGCAGATGGGCCCTTCCTAAGTCAAGATTCAGTTAAGGTAAAGAGATGGAAGGGAGAGGACAGCAAAGGACAAGCAGCAATAGGGCCAATGTGCCGAATTCCTTTAATGTTTGTGAGTTTGACAAACATCTAAACTGCTAAGAAATCCCAAGATATGTTAAAGGAAAGTTGACTTTAAGTGGAGTTGCAAAACAGAATGAAACAAATAAAATACAATTAATAAATCTAAGGAAAAGACAGTACAATAAAAAATCTTTTATAGACTCTTGTACATGTGGACAAGGGTGCTTAGAAGATTATGCAAAATGGAAATTGACCTGTTCCCTTTGGGGCGACTTTGTAGTTATCTAAATTAAAGTATATATAAGGCTCAGCACCTGTGGCTCAAGTGGCTAAGG
The DNA here is from genome assembly GCA_963574575.1 of Galagoides demidoff. Taxonomy (NCBI): domain Eukaryota; kingdom Metazoa; phylum Chordata; class Mammalia; order Primates; family Galagidae; genus Galagoides; species Galagoides demidoff. The sequence continues at coordinate 208 of CAUYQV010167459.1, read as the reverse complement.
CGTCAGCCACATACCCCTAAGGTGGCAGGTTCGAATCCGGCCCACGGTCACCAAAAACAACAATGGCGGCTGCAACCAAAAAAATAGCCAGGCGTTGTGGCGGGTGCCTGTGGTCCCAGCTACTTGGGAGGCTGAGGCAGGAGACTCACTTGAGCCCAGGAGTTGGAGGTTGCTGTGAGCTGTGATGCCATGGCACTCTACCCAGGGG
>CAUYQV010167458.1:0-19734 GCA_963574575.1 Galagoides demidoff | reverse complement strand
GACGACGACAGATGAATGGCTAGCAAACATGAAAAAATGCTCATCATCTAATTATTAGAGAAGTGCATATCAAAAGCAACCTCAGATACCATCTAACCCCAGTGAGAATGGCCTACATCACAAAATCTCAAAACTGCAGAGTATTGGTGTGGATGTGGAGGAATAGGAACACTTTTAGGAGGAAAGTAAAGAGATGTGGAGAGTAAGGAACACTGCTGGTGGGGACTGCAAACTAATATAACTTTTTGGAAGGAAATAGGGAGAAACCTCAAAGAACTCAAGCTACACCTCCCATTTGATCCTGCAATCCCATTACTGGGCATCTACCCAGAAGGAAAAAAATCCTTCGACCATAAAGACACTTGCACTAGACATTTATTGCAGCTCAATTTACAATCGCCAAAATGTGGAAATAGCCTAAATGTCCACCAACCCAGGAATGGATTAACAAGCTGTAGTATATGTATACCATGAAATTCAGCCATTCAAAAAGATGGAGACTTTAAATCCTCTGTATTAACCTGGATGGAAGTGGAACAAATTATTCTTAGTAAAGCATCACAAGAATGGAGAAGCATGAATCCTATGTACTCAATTTTGATATGAGGACAATTAATGACCTAGTACATGGTGGGGGGTAAGGGAAGGGGAGAGCAGAGAGAGAGAGAAGGAGGGGGACTGGGGGTGGGGGAAAGAAAAAACAGAGAGGGAAGAAGGGAGAGAATGGGAGAAGGGAAGAGCTGAGAGAGGGAAGGAGGGGTGGGCTCTTGCTGTGTGACACACCTATGGGGGGCAAGACATAATTATAAGAGGGACTTTACCTAACAAATACCTGGTTTCTTGTACCCTCAATGAACCCCCAACAATTTTTTTAAAAAAAGGGAGAAAGGAAAGAAGGAGGGGAGGGAGGGAGAGAGGAAGGATTGGGAGTGAATCTCCAACCTTTGGTCATTAGTGTCACAGAGGGAAATTCCTGGTGCTCATCTCTCATAATGTGTTTTTGTAAATGAATTATGGTTGACAGTGTTGGACAGCCTTGGCTTGGCAAGTTACAGCTTCACTCCATCTCTCCATATGTGTTTTGTTTCATTTTGTTTTGTTTTTTACTCGTTCATTCAGCTAACACATGACTGCTATACTGGGCCAGAATTCCAGCCAAACACTAGAAATACATAGATGTATAAGTCATTGCCTTCAAAGAGTTAAAGTGTAAGAGGAAAACATAAATTAGAGTCAATTACTCTAACAGCTTCCTAATGTTTTTCTTTGCCTGGTCACTTTTCCTCCACTCCTGTACCGACTATTGGAGTAGGTTTTTGTGTACATTGTTGAGTACCAATGCAAGAGACCCTCCATTCCTTAACTAGGTAAGCTGATCCCACTTTCCACTGGGGTTTTCACTGGATTCCCAATAACATGGAACGTGACTGACCACTCCCTCTTCCAAATAAGGCTTTCCTTCTTCCTTAATAAATCCCCTGGCCTTCCCTGTAGTTTATTCCTCTGCATTGGAACCCCAAGTCTCAGGCCCTAGACTTCTTCTTCATCCTCTGCCCCACCAGATATACATTCTCATTAGACTCACAGCACATCACCCTAAAGTCCATGAACTTACGAAGTTCACCATTTGGTGTTCACTCTGCCACACCAAGCCACAATCACAATATAAGTTCTACAAGGTAGAGATTTTTAACTTTGTTGATATATCCCAGGCACGGAAAACAGTGTCATAGTATGTACCCAGTAAATAAATTAATGAATAAATGACTTTTAAAACATCTTTTATTATGGAAAATGACAAATGTACATAAAAATGGAGAGCAATACAATACATTTCCAAGAACCATCACCACAACAATAATCAACACAGGCCAATCTCTTGTCATCCATGACCCCACCCACACCCTTTCCACTACTGTGTCCTATGGAACTGAATCCAGATCTCATATGATTTCATTTGCCAATACATGTACATTAATTTGTGTTTCTATGAATGAATGAATGGACTCTTTCTGACTCAGACTATGGTTATGAGATGTCAGAGAAACAGAAGATCTCAACATCCAATTTGAGGCCATCTCTCATCCAGATGTGTGGAAGGAGATCATGACCCCATAACCTTCCAGAAATTTTACAATATTCTCTGGGAGAAATAATAATTTGCAGTTGTACCCTGTCACACAATGAGCAGAGCCTGCCTTTCCCCTAGGTGCAGCTTGGTAATTTACAGACTAACTTTTCACAAATCACAGAAGGCTAGGAATAAAAAATTCAAACCAGTGGGGCAGGGACTCAAGACACCTGGGGAGCTTTTAATCAATTTACTTCTGCTAACAGAAAACATGCAGTGTTTAAGAAAGGGTTTTTCAATTGCACCAACAGATAAAAAGATTTTTAAAATAAAATTCCTTTAATTAGTAAGAAGTATCACTTTATATATATGAACTACTTGTATCAGAAGATTCTCAAAGTGCCAGTAAACCATACCACCCCACCTCCTAAATAAATAAATAAGTAAACACACAATGATAATAAATACAGGCTCCGAAGCCAGGACCCCAGCTAAAATCCAGGCTTCTCTGGGTACTAGGCCAACTTCCTTCTGCCTCACTTTCTTCATATGAAGAATGGGGAGCCTAGCTAGCTAGCTACACTCTCTCATAAACTTTTTACAAGAAATAAAAGGATTCATAAGAAATGATTCCTGTTTTTCTTTTCTTTCTTTCTTTCTTTCTTTTTTTTTTTTAGAAAGAGTTTCACTCTGTTGCCCCAAGCTAGAATGCTGTGGTGACCTCAGTAACCTCAGACTCCTGGGTTCCAGTGATATTCTTGCCAGAGCCAACAGATTAGCTGGGACTACAGGTGCCCACCAAGACGGCCGGCTAATTTTTCTATTTTTAGTAAAGATAGGGTCTCATTCTTGCTCAGGCTGGCCTGGAATCCCTGAGCTTAAGCAATCTTTCACCTCCGCCTCCCAGAGTGCTAGGATTACAAGTGTGAGAATATGAAGCAAACGATGGACATTGGATTAGGATCATCTTGCTTTATTACATTGATATTGAATACCAATATATGACTTGCAATGCTCCTCTCAGCTACAGAGTCGACCGGTTTGCCGGGACAAACTGACCCACAGACCGGATTCCCGCCTCTGGTTGAAAGGGCTGGGTAGGTTGCTCCGGGTATGCAAATGAAGGGGCGTGGCCTCCGGCTTCCCAGCGGGGCGGGCTCTCTGCCCCGCCCCTACCTTTAGCGCCGGCATCTATCCGACCGCCGAGGGTTCTGGGTCATCCTGAGGCGGCGACTTGTGAGCGGACACCCCCTGATTTGGGTAAGAACATCCCCGAGGGGTGAATTAGTTAAAGAAACACTGTCAACCCATATCGCCCCGCCCCCTTTGGAGGCGGACCCCTGGCCTGCACCTGGGTGGGTTGGAGGGCCCTGGATCACCTGCGGAGCCGGGGGAAAGGAGGGTAAGGCTCGCCGGGTCCCCGCTGCGCCCCCTCCGAGCTCTACTGCCCGCATCCGCGCTGGGACTTGCCCGAGTGGGTTTGGCTAGAATTCTCCCTTGCAGTCATCCGGAAAAGCAGATTAAATAAAACCACAACTCTGGTAAAGTGCCGACGACTCCTGTAGTTACACCGTGTGTTTATAGATTTTAACTGAAAAAAATGTTAGCACAGAATTCCAAATCCCAATGCAGGGACGGCCTAACAAGTCCTTCCTAGTGAGGAAAAGAAAAGGTGAACTTGGATTTAGGAGAGCTGGGCGCTCCTGGAACAACTTTAAGTGAAACCAAAAGAAAATACAGCCAGACTTTACAGTAATACTGCTGGAAAGGATATCTAATTATTCAGATAGACTGGCATCTATCAATTCGATGTTGGTACTGCAAAAATGTGCAAAACTTTGGAACTCGTGGAGTGCTTCAGGTTTGAAAAAGAATGAGGAGACTCAGCGCCTGTAGCACAGTGGCTACAGCCCCAGTCACATACACTGAGGGTGGCAGGTTCGAGCCCAGCCCGGACCAGCTAAACAACAATGAAAACGGCAACAAAAAATAGCCGGGCATTATAGCGCGCGCCTCTAGTCCCAGCTACTTGGGAGGTTGAGGCAAGAGAATCGCTTGAGCCCAAGAATCTGAGGTTGCTGTGAGCTGTAATGCCACAGCACTCTACCAAGGGTGACTGAGACTGTCTCAAAAAGAAAATGAATGAGGAAATAATGCTTTCTAAGAATTCTCTCACATACACAATTCTCTCAGAACACAATGTTCTGTCAACATTGAGAAGCGTTGATGTCTCCTAAGGCACAGGGGTTTTTTTCATTAATGCACATAATAAAAAACAAGTCAAAACATAACTAACTTTCCATATATGTTTTTCTTCAGATTGTCTTGGTAGTAGCTGAAATAGACAAAAATATCAATCTCCTTCAGTCATTACTAGTAATAGATTAACGGTCTCTCAAAGTGTGTAATGATAAATGTGATTAAATTAAATAGTCAAAGTTGAATTTGGCCTGCTGCCTGCTGGTGGTCTCAGTGAAATTATCTACTATGTATCTTTTTGAAATCACTGTCTCTAGACTAGGAATGCCAGAATTGTCAACTCTGGCCGAGTTTGCAGTTTGTGAAAAGGAATGGGAAAGAAACACCTATTTATGTGCCCAAGGCTAGGAAAATTTGCCATGAGGTGTCAAAATACTAAAGCTGACTCAGCATTCACAACTTGTATTAGCAAATCATGTGGATTCAGAGGAATAAATAAGAGGTTATTTGGATAACTAAAGGCCAGAGACATGATAAGTGGTAACCAGTATTAACATATAATTTTCAGGAAACGTAAAGTCATGACTCTCATTCAGATGTGAATATAAATAATTATTAAAGGTTTCATTTAACGCATTAATAGCAAAACAAAAAAGCCTGGTACAACCAGATCAAAGACTAATCCCAAGAATGGATACATTTATAGTTCGGGTACATTTACAGTTCAGGAATAGTGAATAGTGAAATGGAAATCAGGAATACTGAACCTGGTTTTCCATGGGACGAGAGGACAAGTGGTATCCCTTCACTGGATAAAACTTATCTGTGTATCTATAGACAAGAATTATTTCACATTGCCATCAGTTACTACAGTTTACAAAGTTGTAAATTAGCTTGAACAATTCATAGAATCATTTCAAATTTTTCCCCTTCTCGCCCACCCTTGCTCTGTGCAGTTGTCCAGATACCTACACTGCATTTCAATGGCTGGACCTGGTCAGTTGGTTTTCTATCTAACCTGCCCACAGCACTTTGGTGGTTTTGTTAGGCATATTCCTCCTGCTGCACCTGATGGGAGATTGATCCCACCACAGGCGTGCATAGACATAGTTTGGAAGGGGATGATTTTAATTCATTAGCAAATGTCTCGTGCAAGTAAAAAGGGGTGGTACTTTATATGAGAAAACAGAACACAAGGCATGTCTTTTAAAGATCCCTTGTTTCTACTCTTGCAACGGTTCTCGGAATATCTGAGCCTACTTCACGCCTTTGTTGTGTAGAGTATTTCATTTCAGTGAAGATTTTTAGGGGAGGAGGTTGACCTAAAAGTATTATGAGTCAGTGATAGAGCTACTTCGTAGTAGTAGGAATTCTTTCTATATTGTGGACACAATTCTTTTGTCAGATATTGTTACTCTGGCTATTTTCTCTTAAATCCATGGTTTCCCCTTGCACTTTCTTAACGGTATCTCTTGATGAGCAGATGTGATTCTTTTCTATAAAACCCAATTTATCATTTGTATCTCTTAGGGTTAGTTCCTTCTGTCGTTTCAATGAAATATTCACTAATTGCTAGGTCGGGAAGATCTGGGTTTTTTTTCCTAGATGGTACACTATGATAGTAGAGTTTATTGTGTCAAATTAGTTTTTGTGTATGGAGTGAGGTAGTGATCAATGAAATGCATTTCAGGTAAGATGAACTCACAGCCAAAACATGATAGTTCCTTATAAGTTGGTGGAACCCCCCTCAAGTTCAGACCTGGCAGCAAACAATAATTGCTCAGCAATTGCCTCGGATCTCTTCCCTGTGCCTTCCTCCAGGGCCATCTTGCCACCTCCTCAGCTAACTGCAGCTCTTTGCTATGTCTGCATGTTTTACTCAATGTTAGATTCTCTTTTATTTTGGTAATAAGTAGATTTAAAGAAGCAATTAGTTAGTATACTCTGATGCCAGCTAAAAGAACAAACATTTCAGTTTTTAGTAATCAGCATTTTACTTCTGTCTGGTGAGAGACTTGACTCTGGCACTGTTAAATGCCTGAAAGACAGGATTTCTGGAAAATAAAACTGTGGTGTGATACAAAATATTTTTGGTCTTTGAGCTAAAATAGTTGGAAACTCCTAAGTGATAAGAGAGTCTTTGTTGTTCATAATGAGACTTTTTTAACAATACCTGAGTTTAGATGATCAGATAGCTTACAGTGGACTCCTGAAATGCTGAGAAGATAGCTTACAGTGGACTCCTAGATAGCCTGAAAGCTGGGAGTTAGGGGGACTCTGGAGATCAAGTTCTATAAAACTCACATGATAGAGAGTTGATGAACTGCTCCTGGAGGTGCTACAAGGGTGGCATAACCAGAGAGGCCACCAAAGCTCTGCACTCCACCCACATCTTGTCTGTCTATTCCTTCATCTGTCATTCCCGGATCTTCTCTATCCTCTATAATATCCTTTATAACAAACCAATAAACACAAAACCATGAATGTTTCCCTGACTTCTGTGAACCATACCAGCAAATTGATGAGGCCCAAAAGAAGGTAGCAGGAACCTTGATTTATAATGTGTCTGTCAGGAACATAGGTGACACCCTACTGTTTATAATTGGCCTCTGAGGTGTGGAGCAGGCTTGTGGGACTGAGCCCTGAATCTGTAAGGTCTGTGCTGACTTCAGGTAGATGGTGTCAGAACTGAACGGGGTTATATAGGACACCAAGTTGGAGTGTCCGCTGGAGAATTCTTTTGCCTATGGGAGAAAACCCCACATATATCCAGTCACAGACTTGTACCATGTTGAATGTTTGAGTAGAAGAGAAAAAAAACATTTGCTTTCTCCTTCAGTAGTAAAGACTGGCCCCAAATCTATTTTTCACAAGGCATTGGGCCTTGGAGGCAAGTGAAATTGTGTGCAAATATCATCTCCCTTGCCCAGTTGCCCAAATCCTTTGGAATTCAAAGACTGTAAGGTTCACGTTTATTTTAAAACATCAATCTGTTGCTCTCTTATTTGAAATAGATATTTTGACTGCAGTAAAAATCTGAGGAGTAATGTGAAAATCAGGCCAGTCCACTTCTAGAGAAAGGTGGCCAGGAATTGGGTGAAAATGAGGTTCTATTAATAGATCATTTCCTTCTGTATCGTTGACATCTGGGTAAATTCCAGCAGTATCTTCCAATCATAGAAGAAGACTGGATAATGTGAGTCCTTTCCACAGACTCAATCTTTTGTCCCCTAGGCTGTCAGTTGTGGGAAACCTTTGCAAAACCAGACTTGGGGGCATTGTTCACTCTCATCAGGCCATCTTGTCCCCTACCTTAGGGAGCCCCAAGACTCCAAACACTTTGGCTGTGGAGGAGAGTTCTGCTCTCTGTCAGTGGATGGAGGAGGCTGACCAACCAAGGATGCTCCTTAGCTAGGACATCCACCTAGGACCCTAAGTTGGCTAAGCTCCAGTCCAACTCCACAATGGAAATATGAACATTACAGGGACATTTTGATGTGCACAATTATGGAAAGGGTTTAATTTACACAATGATTCTGAGTTAAGGCTGATTGACAGAAATACGCAGTGGAACCAGGAAGTTCCTTTCCAGCTTTCTCTCGTAAATAACCAAATGCAATCCTGGAAAGGAAGTAATTTTTCTGTTTCCCTTCAAAAAACAAAGGATCATTTTCCTTATACACAGGATTAGGATGATAAATTACCTTATCTTGCAGTCAACATAAGAAATTTTGGTATTTTGGAGATGGAATTATGAATCAAGTAAAAGCACAGACTTAGAATTATTGTTAAAGTGTTTGTATAGAAAAGAAGATGGGCCCGGTGCCAGTTGGAAAGTCTTAATAAAGGAGTGGTTGAAGGACAATTTAAGGAGGTGATTCAAAGTGGGAAAAGCTACATGGTAATAACTGGAGTGGAGAGAGTAATTGAACTCTGATACCCAGAGGCTATAGATAGAAGAGGTTGCATGAAAATACATTTTCCCACGGGAGATATAAACAAAAACCATAAAAAGTTATCTGGCCTAGCTTGATCATAGCCAAAATATGAACAATTTTAAATTTTGTGGGAGATAAAGAAAAATCTGGGCACCTTAAACTGAAGTAGAATTAGATACACTAACAAGAGAATTGTTATTGTCAAAAGGCTGCAGCACCCAAGAAGGGAAGGCAGCAGTGAACCCTGTGGCCTCATGTGAAACATGGGCAAACGGACTCAAAATAGAGATAGAGAGAAGCCTGAGGGTAAATGGAGAGTACTGAAGAGTTTCTGATGAGACAGCTACAGCTTTCATCACAAGATGAAAAATAATTATTATTCCCCCACCAGTAAAAGGAGAGAGGAATGTATTAATTCCAAGGGAATTTAGGTGGTCTCTTCCAACACCAAGGTGTTGGAGGTCCTGGATCAAGGTCGCAGGTGCTGCCTGGGTCAGTGTCTCTGTTGTGTGACCCTACAGTACCAGTGGCCAGGGCCCTTTACCCCAGGGTTCCACCTGGCATGCTACAGCTGGGTGGGAAGTAGATGCTCACTGCCATTACCAGCTAGCCTGGTCCCACTGCCACATCCCTCCCACGTGTCCAAGCCCACCAACATAACCTTTGTGGTAGACTTAGCTGCTCTGACTTGCTGCTAGAAGTAGCAGCTGCTGAATTCAGTAGTTTTTGTTACTGCCAGCATCTTCACTATATAGTTCAAATCCTGATAGTTTAATAGGCTGATTTTTGTTTGGGGGAATGTCTTATTTTTTTCTTTTTGGTCTACTGCTAATACCAGCAATTTTCAACTGGTGTGCCATAGTGGATCCTAGGGGTGCTGCCAAAATTTTTAAGGACTGTTAATTAAATTACTTTCGAAAGAAGTTCAAAGCACAGTAAATATATTCTTTTTTTTTTTTTGCTTTTTTTTTTTTTTTTATCAACATAATTTAAGTGTGGCCCGGAACTTTAACTATAGGTTCAAGTGTGCTGCAAGATAAAAAAAGACTGAAAGACACTGGCTTACATAGTGTACTTGTACCTTTTCTTAAAAAATGGAAATGGAGGCTCGGCGCCTGTGGCTCAAGCGGCTAAGGCGCCAGCCACATACACCTAAGGTGGCGGGTTCGAATCCAGCCTGGGCCCACCAAAACAACAATGGTAGCTGCAACCAAAAAAAAAAAAATAGTTGGGCATTATGGCGGGTGTTGTGGCAGGCACCTGTGGTCCCAGCTACTTGGGAGGCTGAGGCAGGAGACTTGCTTGAGCCCAGCAGTTGGAGGTTGCTGTGAGCTGTGATACCACTGCACTCAACCTAGGGGGATAGCTTGAGGCTCTGTCTCAAAAAAAAAAAAAATGGAAATGGATCTAGTGAGTAAAGTGTGAGTATTACTGACTGCCTCAGGAACGACTTTTACAAGGATTTTTGTTCTTATTTGGAAAGCACATTCAACGAAGGGGACATCTTACTTTCTGATGTGTGAATTCAGAAAATCAAGTCAATTTTCATCCTCAAGCAATGCTGTGAAAGAAAGTTTAGGGTACTTTCTAAGAGGAGCATGATTATGGGGTCAGAAGGGAGTGGTAAGTGGAGAACTGGCAAAAGAGGAGTGTGTTCCAGAATGAAACTTTGTTGTGACGGTTGTAGTCCTCCCAGAAAACAAGCGTGTTCTGTGATGATGTTCCTGGTGACACATGTAGACATTTGATACTTTGCTTGCCTCTGCAAGGTCTAACCTAGTGCTGTGTCCCATAGTAAGACAGTGAACATTGCTGACCCAAACAAAAGTTGCCGGAAAAAAACTTTACAGTGCACTCTGATATTTAATATTTTTTCACCATGTTTAAAAAATCCTGTTTGCAACCTACTAAATTTCCTTGCCATCACAATCTGAAAACACTATTCTAAAATAAGCTCTAATTAGAATTGTGAGGATACAGCCGGACTCTCTCAATGTGGTAAGAGGAACCATTACTGAACTTGGACTCCACAAAACCCAAAACAAAACCAAACTTTTTATATCTGTTAACTGTGAAAACCAAATATGAAATGTCCAATTTTGAATCAGAAGTTTAGTTTATTGTAACTCAAATAAGAAGCAGTACAATTAGTCAAAGTGCACACCTATGCTATCAACACCGCAGCAGCAAAGGAGCCTGGAGAGCAAGGGATGCTGAAATTACAAAGGCGTTTTTCACATCCTGTTGAGAATTGAGTATTTTTCCTTGCAAGAAGTGGTCCAAAGCTTGGAAGAAGTGATAGCCAGTTGGTGGAAGGTCTGGTGAATAAGGTGGACGACAGAGTTTCCGAGTTGAGCTTCTGTAGTTTGAGCAGGATTATTTGGACAGTAGCGTTGTCTTGCTAGAGGACTGGCCCGTCTCTATGGACCATTCTCAGCAGCTTAATCACAAGCATCCTCAACATTTTGTCCACCTGGCTGCACTACACATCACTGTAATTGATTGACCAGCCTTCATGAAGCTGTAGTGGGTACTATGAGTGCGGGTACACAATAATACACCAAAAAGACCCCATCAGCTTTTTGGATGAACATTTGGTTTTGGACTTGTTTCAGCACTTAATCTTTATCCAATTATTGTGTCAAATGCTTGTAACTGTCAAAAAGAATCCATTTCTTCATTACAATTCAATTCAATACAATGTAGAAATGGTTTCTCTCTGTGCTATGGGAGCCAAGAAAGGCACGTTTTGAGACAACTTCTCTCCTGATGGTCATTCAATTCATGCGGAACCCATTTATCTAGCTTCTTAACCTTGCCAATTTGTTTCAAATGGTCTGATATTGCTGGAATACTAACATTAAACCTTGCTGCTAATTCACTCGAAAGTTGAGGTGGATTCCTTTCCTTCCCAGCTTTCAGCTCATTATTATTCACCTTGGTCTCAGGTCACCATGGGGCTTATTTTCAAGATTAAAATCACCAGCATGAAACTTCTCAAACCCGTGACATACTGTGAGTTCATTAGCCACATCTTTCCCAAACACTTTGTTGATATTTCAAGCTGTCTGTGCTACATTGGTTCCACAACAGAACTCATATTCAAAACTAACAGGAATTTTTTACTTATCCATGGTTTCACAAAAAAAAAAAAAAAAAAATTGAAAGATAATCACAAGCCAAAATGTGTGTTTGAAAGAATGAGGGTGTACCTTCACAATCAAAATACAACACATGTCAAAGTAAAACGCCAGACTTACCAATTGTTAGACTTAGTACCTAGGGAAAGTGGACATTCCATACTTAATAACCTAATAAAAAATGAGGACAATACCACCTTTCTCTAACTCACATTGTGGTCCAAATAATCAAAATACTTTTCCAAGTATAAAAATTACAGAAAGAGATTAAGTAATTCAATTATTATAGCCACAGTTATGATAACAAAAAGAAGCTGCATAGCCTCAATAATAAATAAAAATAAAAGATGATGACTAATCTATAATGACTTTGAAGCACAAATGAGACCATTAGTTACAAGCTTCTCCAGCAGGAGAGGTAATAAATTTGGTATTACCCAGGTTCTTATCCCATTTTACAGACGAGCAAGTGAACTGCAAGGTCCTTGTAGAGTTGAGGACTCTCCTGGCCTTTGTCTGATCCAGCAAGGAAGTGAAGTGCACTCAGGAAAACCAGACAGCACTTGGTTTATTCTCAGCGGTGAGGCTTGTCTTTCATCCTCTTCCTTCTGCAAGATGACCTTCCCCAACTTCTGGACCCTTGGCTGTTCCTGACACCCTACTCCATGTGGGCTATTGTCATTTCTTTACTCAATCCACTCATCATCTTCCTTGAGTGTGGACTGGGTGCCGCACGCTATTCCAGACACTTAGGATAAAGCAGGGAACCGGACCATGGCCCTGCCCTCCTGGAGCTTACACTTTAGTGGAGCATATGTTTTCTTTTCCAACTTCACCTTCCCAATGAAATAGAGTTGGGGAGCAGTATTAGAACTGTAAAAGGACAAAGAGGTAGATAATCCAGAGTACTGTTAGCAGCCCAGGGACCAGGGGCATAGTCCTGGGTCTCTGAGACTCATGGAGAAGATGATGACTTGGAGTCAGTGAACAAATTCAGGGTCAGCATAGAGAATGGCTCTAGATGCCGAGTCAGCAGATGCCACCCCAGCAAGATGACTGTTCAGTATTTGCCTATCCAGGACAGCCTTTTCTATAAGACCATGAATAGCAAAGAAAGAAACCCCAGCAAACCCAGCAGCATTCCAGGAAGATGAGAAAGCCCATGTTTCCTGGCCTGAGGAAGTAAGTGGAGAACTGTCAACTCCAATCTGCCTTTGGCAGAATTTCCACATCGTCAGCCTTGCTCACTGTTCCTGTAATTCCAGTTCCCAACTCTCACCTCCATTGTGTCTGTGCTACTTAATAAAGGGTTTTGCAGACACAAATGAGCACAGAGCTTACCTCATTTAACTTGCAAGGGAAATTATGCAATTGTCTGGTGTCACCTGTGAAAGCCAGAATAGGTGGCAAGCCATATTATGACCCAATAAGTCCCTCTGCCTTCTCAGCCCCTAGCAAAGTCCCTCCATCTGGATTCCTGGAATTTCACCAGGGTGACTGGCTCTCCTGGGATAAGCATCTCCTTTCCTTCTCTCTGGCCTACTTCCAAAGTCTAATTGCCTGTAGAAGCTCTATACATGAAGCCATCATCCTTAGTACAAACATGTTTATGAAAGTACTTTCTTCCCACACTGTGGATAGAGGTTATCATTAGGTTAATGGCAGCAGCTGAGGGGAAGGGGCCCCCAGAATGACAGGGAGCCCCAGACTCAAATCTTGACCATGTGGTTTGAAACCAATTGTTGGACATCTTGGATCTTCCATATGCTCACCTGGGAATTTGGGGAAACAGTACATACTTTATAGTTATTTTGAGGATTTAAAGAGATAATAGGCAGAAAAACATCAAACATCATAGCAGGTTAATTTCTCTCCTATAAATTATCTCAGAAAAGCTAACCACATTCAAGACCACCAAAAATGTAAAGCTGTACAACAAAGTATGATTTAATCTACAATGTGAAGACATGAGAGTGAATGTTCTTACATTTCCTGAACATTGTATTATAATTCACATGAAAAAACAAGATGTTTTCAAATATAACCACCACAAAATAAGGTTGATTGTCTTTCTCTGTGAATGATAAATGAGATCTTCTTTTGTGCTGTATGTCCAAAGCTTGAATTTCTTTTTTCATTAGAGATGGGTCTTGCTGTGTTGCCCAGGGTAGAGTACAATGTTGTCATCAGAGTTCATTGCCACCTCAAACTCCTGGCCTCAATCCATCCTCTTGTCTAAGCCTCCCATGTCTGGGACTCCTAGACATGCAACCCTACACTTGGCTAAAGTTTGAATTTTAAGCAATTTCTATGTCAGGACAAAGTATGTGCCACTAGTTAGTTTTCTGCCTTCCTTGAGTGATGCAAAACTTCAGGCTTACAGAAGTAATGGACCTAGTCATAGTTAAAAGGGGAATAATAGTTTAAGAAGTTTTATTTACAACATGATCAGCACTGGGGGGGAAGTGAATATGGAAATAATAATAAGTCAAATATTTATCTAGTTTTATATTTTTTAACTGAAGAATTATAAATTCAAAGGAAGGGCTTGGTGCCTGTGGCTCAAGCGGCTAAGGCGCCAGCCACATACATCAGAGTTGCTGGGTTCGAATCCAACTCAGGCCCGCCAAACAACAATGACAACTGCAACCAAAAAATAGCCGGGCATTGTGACGGAAGCCTGTGGTCCCAGCTACTTGGGAGGCTGAGGCAAGAGATTCGCTTAAGCCTAGGAGCTGCAGGTTGCTGTGAGCTGTGATGCCACCGCACTCTACCCAGGGCAACAGCTTGAGGCTCTGTCTCGAATAAAATAAAATAGATAAATTTAAAGGAAGATTGAAAACAAAATTATTTTAGATGTCCATTATATGTCCAGCACAATGCTAGTCAAGGAAGAGATAAATATGTAAATAAAAATGCCATTCGAAGTGTTAAAGATTTCAGAATCAGTGGAAAATGCAGTGTACAGATAATAGAAGCTTGACAACCCCATCTGTCTTCAGTTGGAAACTATACTTTGCCTACCACATATACACCAATAATTCATCAGTCAGTGTTTGTTTACATTCAAGCACTCACTGGCCTCTTGGTTATCATTTATTAGCAGTTACTCATTACTATGTTTGTGATGACGGACACTCGCAAAGCCTGACTCTGCCCCCAGCAATCATAGTCAGAAGTTCATTGACAAAGGATGGCTTCACTGGCTCCTAACAGATATTATTCATAACTCACCTTTCTGCTTCAGCTGCAGATGGATAAAACATTTTCCTAACATAAAACAGTCGGAGAGAATCAGGTTTTTTGTGTTATATTAAATATGCCAAAGGGAATAAACGTCACTTAATTATTTATTGTTTTCCCCCTTTGATCAGCCATGGATTGTTACAGACCTTCACCAAGCAACTCCTGGATTTACCCCACTGTGATTCTCTGCTTATTTGGGTTCTTCTCCACGATGAGACCCTCAGAACCATTCCTTATCCCATATTTATCTGGACCAAATAAAAACCTGACCACTGAAGAGGTGAGTGAATATGCACATGTATCTAAACGTGGTTCACTTTTGTAGGACTTGAACAAGGATCTCGAGAAAGGGCTTCATTCAACTTGAAATCAGATGAACACGTGTCCCGTTTCATAGCACATGTCTTGTAATAGAACTGGTCAAACTACTCTTTGCTCTTTACATTTGCAAAATGGGTACCCAAAACCCATTTTACGTGTAACAAATATTTTAACTCATATGAAGTCCTAGCATTAGTCTTACTGCATAGAAAGCTTTCAGTTCTCCTGTGATTGATTATGCCAATCCTAAAATAACACCTCGGCCAGGCACAGGATCCAGCCTAATGAACCGTCAGGCTGCTCAGGGATAAGCAGGATCTCATGAAGAAGTGTAAGGTCTCTTTAGGAACTCAGTCTTAAAAAACTATTTCCCAGCAAGCAAGGCATTCACAGCTTTATCTCCCAGCCCTTGCCTCCTTCCCTGAAGGCCAAATTCTCTTATTTAAAAGATCTACCTCTTTTTCTTACAACAAGTCCAACAGAAAACAGCTGACCCAGCTGCAAAATCACCCTGGGCTAATCTTACAACCTCCAGCCATCACCATGAAAGCACTGGGTGAAGTATGTGGCTTCACCTGCTCGCCTAGTTAGGAATGGCTTAGATGGTGGGGAGGTGGCGAAGACAGAAAGGCAAGTTTGTTCTGTAATGTCACAGAGGGATGACTCTGTTTCAGAGTTTCTAGGGTGGAAGCATGTCACAATTATGACAGCAAAGGACAGACGTAGGTCCAGACTCAGTCAGCTCATTGAACCCACTGGGTTTGTATCTGCCACCACTGTGAACCAGACCCTTCCTCCAAGACGTACCTTATTCCCACTGGCCATTTTTAATGCCCTCCTGCTTTGTCCAGCAGCCTCAGGAATCCAGGTGTCAGTGGTGAGCGCAAGTTGCGTGATTTGAGAGGCAGCACAGCTCACCTGCTGTGCCCCATAGATCAACAACTTCTTTAGTGCTTCCTTTCCATGAAAACTGAAATCTTGTGCCCTTCTAACTAAATCCACGAATTGGTCCATATTAAATGGATACCAAAATCATATAAGTACAGACAAGTCAGCACAATTGTGGGGGGAAAGGATTGGGAACCTGCCAAATTTTTCGAGGAAAGAAATGAAAAGCTCACCTATTCCTACTCTGTAAATCAGCCAAGTTACTCTTTTCCTATTATCAAGTATCTTCCCTGACTGTGGAAGGGCTGACATTTTTGACATAATGTTGGATCAAATAAAGATAAAGGCTGTCAGATTCTTTTAACATTGCAGCCTATTTATCTAATGTTGTTAAACTTTGAACAAGAAAGGAATGGTATTTTTCATGAAACCAAAACCCAGAAGCGTCTGAACATTTTTTAACTAATTCACTCAACTGTGAAATCTTTTAAACTTAATATATTATTCAGATTTCACTTTAAGCCCAGCATACTCCTCTTTTACTGGGAAACATGTTTATACATACTTAGGAGTATATAAATTGTTTGGAAAATGACTAATTTTCCAGTATTTATCCATACTTATGAGTATATAAATTGGTTGGTCATTTTCCAATGGGGAAGGAGACTATCTTTTCTTAGTAATGTCTTTGAAAATCAGTTTTCTGATTATGTTTTTGCATAATATGAAGAATATCGGATTAGAGCTAGAATTTGAGGTGCAAACCACAGGTACCTCAGTAACGCGTGGCGCTGCACGCTCACGCTGCTCATCCACCTTGCAGATCACGAATGAGATCCTTCCCGTGTGGACCTACTCCTACCTGGCGCTGCTGCTCCCCGTGTTCGTCCTCACCGATTACGCCCGCTACAAGCCAGTCATCATCTTACAAGGGGTCAGCTTCATCATCACCTGGCTGCTGCTCTTGTTTGGCCAAGGAGTGATGTCCATGCAGGTTGTCGAGTTCTTCTACGGTATGGTCACCGCCACCGAGGTGGCCTACTATGCCTACATCTACAGCGTGGTCAGCCCAGAGCACTATCAGAAAGTCAGCGGCTACTGCCGGAGCGTCACGCTGGTGGCCTACACAGCCGCCTCCATGCTGGCCCAGCTCTTGGTGTCCCTGGCTCACCTGTCCTACTTCTACCTCAACGTCATAACCCTGGTCTCGGTCTCCACAGCCTTCCTTTTCTCACTTTTTCTACCGATGCCCAAGAAGAGCATGTTTTTTCATGCAAAACCCAGCAAAGAAATAAAGACGTCACCTAGTATGAGTGCGGTGCTAGCGGAACCTCCGGAAGGTGAAACCTTAGGAGGCGGAAAGCGGAAATCGGCCTCGGAAATACCCACCGCTCCGGGGAGCCGGAGCGAGGCCCAGCTGAGCAGCCCCGCGCCGAAGGCCGAGACTCTGCAAGTTTTCGTGCAGTGGTTCCGAGATTTGAAGGAGTGCTACTCCTCAAAGCATCTGTTTTACTGGTCCCTGTGGTGGGCTTTCTCCACGGCAGGCTTTAACCAGGTTTTAAACTATGTTCAAATCCTGTGGGATTACAAGGCACCGTTGCAAGATTCTTCCATCTATAATGGGGCAGTAGAAGCTATTGCAACATTTGGAGGTAAATAAATGTCAGTTTGTCTTTCTTTAACAGGCCGCCCCCTGATGGTCACTTCTCATGTACTGAACTTCTCCCGGGTGGTAAATAAGCTCTGTTGAGAAAGCGGGGTAGTCTTTTTCAAGAATAAAAGTCCCTGGGAAAATAAAAGTACCATGACCTTCTATTTAGTGTAACATCACACACTATAATACACTACGATGTCACACTAAATAGAAGTAACTCGGGAGCTCAGACCTCAGCACCGAACAGTCCTATTCTAGTCAAACCCCTAAGATTCCATTTTATCGTTAAGACAAGTGTTAAAACATGCCCTATTCTTTCAGTACTATTTTTAACATCAAATGGAAAAATATATAAGGAGATTTTATTATTTTAGAAATTAAATTAAGGCTTCCAATTTCTCATTGAGAGTCTTGCTAATAAAGGATTTGATCCAGCTGATACCTTTAACAGTTCTTTAACATACACCAGTAATTTTCAAAAGCAACTGGCTTGCAAGATTTAAATGGTGGAGGGGTCAGCCCTGTCAATACAGGCCTGTTTGCTCTCCATGGTGAACAGACCCTGCTTTGTACCTTCTTACACTATAAGCCTGTCTTTTACTTCCTCAATACATTTTGTTTTATGCTTGCCTAAAAAAAATTCAAAATAAATAAATGGGGGGTAGAAATGTGAGAGTTAGGATTCTAGTATCAGAGGGAAATCTGTCTTTGAAGATTACTCTGCAATAAATATTTATATCCTAGTAATGAGACTTTGAAGATATTTTCTAGGAAGTGGGAATTCTCCACGCCCTCGTGTACAAGAAGTTTCAGAACACCCACGTGACCCCCATTTTGTTATTATCTCCCTTTGGGGAGGCTTCAGTTTAATTCCTGGAAACCAGGACTGGGCTAGAATAGCTTCTCTGAAATTATTGCTCCTATATTCCAAATTCTGGAGGGGGAAACAGTTGGGTTTTTCCTCCCCTTTGTAGTCACGGTTCTTTCGTAATCACATGTGGGATAGTTAATCACTCGTCAAAACAGTTATTGAAACCCAAATACTTTTCATTTTGTTAAAGAGAACAGTAACTACGGACCTTAATTACTGCCAGTGATTGAACCTCTTAAGTTAAACCTCGTTAAGTCAATATAGGGCTTTTCATGCAAAGCCTCAAGTAAATTAGATCATATCTTAAAGACCTTATAGTGGAGATTGGAAATAAGATTAAGATTAATAAATATTAATTAAAAGTAATTAAAACCTACTCCTCAAGGCAACGCATCTTGTAGCTATCAATGAAAAAAACTTATAATAAAAAATTGTAAATGTAAAGCAAATAGGCCAGATTACTCCCAGAGCAAGCTGGGTTAAGCGACTGAGTTAATGTGTCACTCCACACATGCTGCTGTGGTTAGAAACCTCTCTGTCCCCTCTGCATCGTACGTACAGTGCCTGGTATACAGTTGACACTAAAAGTGTGATGACTAAGTGACCAAAGAACAGGAAGTGAAAAGAAAAGGCAAAAGAAAATGGTTGGAAAAAAGGATGAATCCACATTTTAGGTGGGTCATACAACTTTTGTGAAAGCAACATATTTGTCTTTTAGAATTACTAAGACCTGGGTTTTTAAGAGAGCATGTTGATCTTTCCTACCTACCAAGTTAGTACGTTTGATTGTCCACTGTGTTTGTCTTTTTCAGGGGCTCTGGCTGCTTTTGCAGTGGGTTACGTGAAAGTCAACTGGGATCTTCTGGGAGAGTTGGCCCTGGCGCTGTTCTCAGTGGTCAGTGCCGGCTCTCTACTGCTCATGCATTACACAGCCAACATCTGGGCTTGCTATGCTGGCTACTTGATATTCAAGTCCAGCTACATGCTTCTTATAACCATAGCAGTGTAAGTATTGCCAGCCATTTCTTTCCATTCCTAAAACTGAACCATATTCCTCTTTTTTCCGTATTATTAAAGCTGCTCTGAGAACTTCAGAATGGTTTTAATCAATTGCAATATTTTTTTCCAGTCAGTTAATTTATTAGCTGCTACTATATTCAAACTGTGACATAATAAAAGTAACAGATAACTCTAAATATTACATGGCTATCTTTATGATTGGGGAGCAAGCTAATATATTTTCCCATACTTCTCTTATCTTTTTTTTTTTAGTTATTATTTTTTTTATTAAATGTTAACTATGTACATTAATGCAATTCTTGGGTGCAGTGTGGTGTTTTCATATACAATTTGAAATATTTTCATCAAACTGGTTGACATAGCCTTCATGTCATTTTCTTAGTTAT
>CAUYQV010167454.1:0-18593 GCA_963574575.1 Galagoides demidoff | reverse complement strand
CCAGCTACTTGGGAGGCGGAGGCAGGAGACTCGCTTGAGCCCAGGAGTTGGAGGTTGCTATGAGCTGTGATGCCATGGCACTCTACCCAGGGGGATAGCTTGAGGCTCTGTCTCAAAAAAAAAAAAAAAAAAAAAAAAGAGAGTGCCTGGAACATGGTAAACGCAGGCATTGAAAGAGAAGTGGGAGATTTGGGAGAATTCTGGAGCCAGGCTATCTAACATACTCAGCCCTCCATAGTGAATCTAGTTCTGAGAACACCTTGGGGTCTGGGTTCCACGTGGCTTGAGATATTTAGCTGAGGGTTTTGCTGTGTTGGGCAGTGGCTCATCCCTTTCATTTGTATAGGCAAGGCCAGATACTAGTTTCTCAGCTTGAGACAAAGAAGAGGAGGAGCAGAGGGAGGTATCTCCTCATTTCACCCTTGAGTAAGCTAAGAAGCAGGGAAGTTGCATGACCCACATCTAGGCCGCCACCCTCTTGCTCATTTAGCCTTCATTTTCTGCAGACCTGACCCATGACACCAGATCTGCTGCTTAGAGCAGAGATGTTAGGGTAGGAGAAGATGCATCTTTGCACCTCACTGGCCACATTTGAATCCTGAGGAAGGAAGGGAGAGCCACAGTGTGAGAACTCAGGCTGGAGGGGAGAACCCTGGGGAGCTGACTCAGGGCTGGCTAGCCAGTCAGGTGGGAACCCCGAGGGCTGTTTCCGCCCTGGCTTTGACCCCTGACACTCAGGACTCCAGGGGCTTCTCTGTCTTGAGTTCATCTGTCTCTGGAGCTGCAGCTGGGCTTCTTCCAGTGAAAGCAGCAGCATCTCTGATAGCCTGTTATACACAGCAGGACACAGGGTGCTGCTGACCACAGGGGTGGTAGACCTACACACACTAAAGGGGTGTGGGGGGGTCTGGGTATCCATGTAAAAAGGCCACTTGCTGGCACCTCAGAGAGCTCCTTATTTATTTATTTATTTATTTATTTTGAGACAGAGTCTCAAGCTGTCACCCTGGGTAGAGTGCCATGGTGTCACAGCTCACAGCAACCTCAAACTCTTGGGCTTAAGTGCTTCTCTTGCCTCAGCTTCCCAAGTACCTGGGACTACAGGCACCTGCCAGAATGCCCAGCTATTTTTTGGTTGTAGTTCTCATTGTTGTTTGGCAGGCAAGGGCTGGATTTGAACTTGCCAGCTCCGGTGTATGTGGCTGGCACCCTAGCTGCTGCTACAGGCTCTGAGCCAACAGAGGGCTCCTTATAAGAGAGGTTCATGGAGCTCAACTTGCCAAAACCTTGCCCTTTAAGACCTTTCCAAATGAGTGACAATACGTCATTTGTTCATTTTTTCACTCCTTCATTCATTCAGCATGCCACGCCAGGTGCCGGGCTCTGGGATGGGGCAGTGAACAAGAACTGTTCCCATGAAACTTATCCATTGGGGTGGAATCAGAAAGGTCTTTTTATCTCCAGGCTTCCCCTTTTCTGCATTTTATTCTCTGCTGAGCCTTTTTACTTTGGGGGATTAGGAGAATAGGGTGATAGGGAAGGTGGGGATCAACATTGTATCCTTGATGCCCAGCACGTGAGAGGAGCTAGAAACATTTTGTTGAACCGAACTCAATAGGAATCTTGGCAGGCTCTCTGCAGGGCTGGGTGGGGCGGGAAATTCACCACCCTCACTTTTCCCCATCTCATGGTGAGATACGATCTGTTTCGTGAGGTCTTCTCAGCTGGATCATAGCCAGAGACCATAGCTCAACTCTTACTGCTTCTTATTCTAATTGCCTTGAGTGCCAAGGGAAGAATTCTTGCCTTTTGGAAATGTGTAATCTAGTGGGGACATGCAAAACTCATATCCACTATCATGTGGAATGTTGATATTTTGCTTTATGACTAGTTGTTCTGAAAGTCCTTTTCACTTTACCTGGATTTAGCCTTCCCATCAGGATTTAGGTTCCACCACAAAATCTAAGGTTCAACAAAAATTAAAAGAGCCTCCATAAATGTTTCTGAGTGAAGACAGGAAAAGGATCTAGGAATAAAAGCGCCCGACTGTTGTAAACAGACCTGTGAGAGGCAGCAGCTGGCAGCACTGGGCACTGGGGAGACAGGGTTTGCCAGAGCCCGAGGATGCTGGTGCAAAAGATGGTTTTGGTGGGTGGTACCTGTGGCTCAGTGAGTAGGGTGCCGGCCCCATATACCGAAGGTGGTGAATTCAAACCTGGCCCCGGCCAAACTGCAACCAAAAAAATAGCTGGGCGTTGTGGTGGGTGCCTGTAGTCCCAGCTACTCAGGAGGCTGAGGCAAGAGAATCTCCAAAGCCCAAGAGCTGGAGGTTGTTGTGAGTTGTGATACCACAGCACTACCGCGGGGGATAAAGTGAGACTCTGCCTCTTTAAAAAAAGAAAAAAAAAGATAGGTTTTGGTTTATTCACTATTGCCTGGAACAACCTAGATGTACTGTATTTTAGACTACTCCCCACCTTTGAGGGCTTTACACAGCCTGTGCTTCTAGGGCTGTGTGATGCAGCACTTAAGGAGGACACAGCCTCCAGTCTGCATCTAAATCCCAGCTCTAAGACTTATAGGTTGGGTGATCACAGGAAAAATTACTGAATGTTCTGAGCCTGAATTTCTCTCATCCATAAAATAAGTGTTGTTAAGAAAATTTGATGACAGGCTGGGTGTGGTGCCACATGCCTGTAATCCTAGCATTCTGAGAGGCTGAGGTGGGTGGATTACCTGAGCTCAGGAGTTTGAGACCAGCCTGAGCAAGAGTTAGACGCTGTCTCTACTAAAAACAGAAAAAACTGGGTGGCACTTGTGGCTCAAAAGGGTAGGGTGCCGGCCTCATATGCTGGAGGTGGCGAGTTCAAACCCAGCCCCAGCCAAAAAACTGCAAAAAACAAAACAAACAAAAAAACACAAGTAAAAAACAAATCTATATTTAAAAAAACTAGCCAGGAGTTATGGTGGGCACCTATAGTCCCAGCTACTTGGGAGGCTAAGGCAAGAGGCTCACTTGAGCTCAAGAGTTTGAGGTTTCTGTGAGCTGTGATGCCATAGCACTGTACCAAGGGTGACAAAGTAGGAGTCTGTCTCAAGAAAGAAAATAAATGATAGGGCGGCGCCTGTTGCTCAGTGGGTAGCGCACAGGCCCCATGTACCGAGGATGGTGGGTTCAAACCCGGCCCAAGCCAAACTGCAACAAGAAAACAGCCAGGCATTGTGGCGAGCACCTGTAGTCCCAGCTACTCAGGAGGCTGAGGCAAGAGAATCACCTAAGCCCAAGAGCTAGAGGTTGCTGTGAGCTGTGATGTCACAGCACTCTACCAAGGGCAACAAAGTAAGACTCTGTCTCTTAAAAAAAAGAAAAAAAGATTAACTACAAAAAAATTAAAGTTTAAAAACATTTAAAAAGCTTATAAAGAAAGGAAAGAGCTTTGTATAGCTGCATAATATTTGTGTTTTAAGGTGTTATTACAAAAAAGTCAGAAAATTTAAAAATATTAAAATGTTTATAAAGTAAACATGTTACAGCAAATGAACACTAACTTATTCAGGACAGAAAAATGTTTTATAAATATAGTGCAGCCTAAGTGTCTATGAAGTCCACAGCAGAGTACAGTAATATCCTAGGCCTTCACATTCACTCACCACTCACTCACTCACCCAGAGCAAGCTCCATTCATATATATACATATACATATACATACACATTTTTTTTTTTTTTGAGATAGAGCCTCAAGCTGTCCCCCTGGATAGAGTGCTGTGGCATCATAGCTCACAACAACCTCCAACTCCTGGGCTCAAGTGAATCTCCTGCCTCTGCCTCCCAAGTAGCTGGAACTACAGGCGCCCACCACAACGCCTGACTATTTTTTGGTTGCAGCCATCATCGTTTTTGGCGGGCCCAGGCTGGATTTGAACCCGCCAGCTCAGGTGTATGTGGCTGGCGCCTTAGCTGCTTGAGCCACAGGCGCCGAGCCTTTTTTTTTTTTGAGACAGGGTCTCAAGCTGTCACCCTGCTGCCATGGCATCATAGCTCACAGCAACCTACAATTCTTGGGCTCAAACGATCCTCTTGCCTCAGTTTTTCTATTTTTAGTAGAGATGGGGATCTTGCTTTTTTTGCTTAGGCTGGTCTGGAGCTCAGGAGCTCAAGCAATCCAGCCCACCACCGCCTACATTTACATATTTTTACCACACCTTTCCATTGTTTAGGTATGTTTAGATACACAAACACCATTGTGTTCTAGCTGCCTACAGTATTCAGTACAGCACCATACTGTAAGATTTGTTGCCTAGGAGCAATAGGATGCACCATATAGCCCAGGTGTGCTAAGTTATACAGTCCAGGTTCATGTAAGTACACTCAGTGTTCAAACACAATAAAATCATCTAATGCACTTCTCAGAACGTATCCCATGATTAAGTAATACACTGCTATATTTACTAAACACTCATTGGAGTCTGAAACAACTTAAAGGTTTAATATTATTTTCCTGTCTCTCCATTTTCTTCCTGTGCAAATGTTTCATTCATAGGTCAGGACACACAATTTAATTTCTGATGTTATAAGGAAGTATCTTGGATTTTGGTTGAGCTAAGTCAGTTCTAGGAAGGCAGTACCTTTTGTACCTTATTTCCTCACATTCTCACATTCCTGGCTTTAATTTCAGATAATGTGTTTAATGTGTTTGCAAGACAGAGAGCCAAAGAAGCCACAAAAGCAGAAAATGTTCAATTTCACAACTTTATTAAAAAGAGATTTATAATTAAACCGATCACAACTTTATAAATTAGAGTTGGTTAGGATTAAAGGGAACCTGGGTGTAAGAAAATCTAGAGTTGACAGTGCTGTCGGTCTCAGGATCTTTTCCTGAATAGGAAGCACATAGGCGGTAGGGAAGGGGGAAAAGAAAAAATAAAAAACAGACAAAGCCCCCAGCTGCTCCTCCCCAGGACCTCTTTCTTACACCTTTGCAGGCCCCAGAGCTCACTTCAAATGAATTACAAAGGGGAGAGCCACCCCCAGCACAAGGCACTGAGTTCTGAGCTTCTTCACCTTTTGGCCAAATACCACTTATGTTTCACTGGAGAGCTTTCCTTTAAAGTCCATACCCTCTCTCCTGTCAGCTCTCACTCCTCCACACCAATTTAACTGTCCCCACCCCCACCTTTCTACTAGCTCCCTCCCTCCCTATTTCCATCTGTGCTACAGAACATTATTCATTGAGGGAACCAAGCCTGCAGATGCATCAGGTATGCTGCTTACATTGTGTTGCCTCATTGCTGTCCCCACATTTGGTTTTTACCCCCCCCCATCAGAGACATTCCAAAGATTTGTACCTCTCTCCTTAAACTCAAAACTTTTTGCCTCTTCCCCTGACAAATGATCTTGCTATCTATCCTCTCAGAGAAGACTGTGGACATTTATTTTGAATCCCATCATTTACCTTATTCTCCTCTATTCCAATTTCACTTTCCTGTTAATTAGTCTGTAGCCAATTTGGGCAGCAGAGGAACCTCATGAAAAAGTGACTGACAGTAGATTCAAAGAGCAAAGAAAAGGGGAAAGAAATTAAGGGAGTTTACATACTTTCACTTGGTGTTATCTGAATCTTATTTACTTACTCACTTATTTATTTTTTGAGACAAAGTATCACTTTCTCAGTTTCGGCAGAATGCCGTAGCATCATAGCTCACAGCAACCCCAAACTTTTGGGCTCCAGTGATCCTCCTGCCTCAGCCTCCCAAGTAACTGGAGTACAGGCCCTGGCCACACATCTGGCTATTTTTTTTTTTTTAATTTTTCTTTAAAGAGACAGGGTCTTGCTCTTGTTCAGGCTGATCTCAAATTCCTGAGGTTAGGCAATCCACTTGCCTTGGCCTTCCAGGGTGCTAGGATTACAGGCATGAGCTACCATCATGAGCCAGGCCTTTTATTTATATTTGGAGACCAAGTGTCACTCTGTCACCCTGGGTAGAGTGCCATGGGGTTGTTTTAGGGCAAAGCAACCTCAGACTCCTGGGTTTCAGTGATCCTCTTGCCTGAGCCTCCCCAGTGGCTGGGACTACAGGCCCCCCACCAGAACGCCGGGCTAGTTTTTCTATTTTTAGTAGACACTAAAGGGTCTCACTCTTGCTCAGGCTGGTCTTGAACTCCTGAGCAATCCACTCACCTAGGCCTCCTAAAGTGCTAGGATTACAGGTATAAGCCACCATGCCCAGCTGGCATTATCTAAATCTTTAAAACATGGTTTTCTCAACAATTGTTTCTTTTTCTCCCTCTCTCCCCTGTAATCTGATTTTTCCCTCATCACTGATAGGGATTCATTAGAATGTCAAATCTAATCACATTCAGTATTCTTTAAGCCAAGAAAGCATCCTGCAAGATGGAGTCTGAGAAGCTAAGCTGAAGCAATACAGCAGACCTAGTCTGTTCAGTTTTCCCCACACACCTTCCTGGATTATGTAGTGAAGGTTTCTCTATGATTGTGAGGACACTTGAGGAAGCAGTCACACATAGACAGTAGGTGTGAATTGGCAGAGTAAAAGTTATTTACTTTGATGATGAGATAGTGTTTTAACAATTTTTAGATATTTTGTTAAGCGACAGTTACCTTTCTGTGACTTAAACATTTTGCATTGTCAGAGGGAAGACTACTTTGATGTTACCTCTTATCAGATAAAGTTACAATTTTCCAGGCTTGATTTCTTGTATTCCCATTATAAAAACTATTAGAATTGTAACTGAGGCAGAACAGAATTGAGAGACTACTGTAGCTATTCTCCAGAATCAGTGGCCTTCAGATTATAAAGCTTCTTGACCTAAATCCTATCTCTGCATATTGGCTGACAGATACAGAGGGCAGGACCCTCTTTGTTAAGAAATATTCCTGATTCTTATTCTCACAGACCCCTCTAATAGTATAAGGCTGATCTCTACGTATCTCAAAAAACTGTTTTCCTTTTGATTCCAATCATCCCACTCTACCTACCCAGATTCTCTCAGATATGTTTGCTGAATGCTCAGCTGGTTTTAAATGCTAACTGTATCAGTAAACATGGAAACAAATAATGGAAGACTCACAGGCCCCATTCCAGAGCCTCTGTCTACTGGTGACTACTGTGCACACTCAAGGATACTTTCTCTTTAGTTTCAATAATCTGACATTTGACTTCTAAAGCAGATTTCTTCCATAGAAAACACAGCACTGTGCAAACAGTCCAAGGGGTATGTAAGTAACATCTATATCTGCCACAAGTGTTTAAGTGTTTACAAGTTAATTCATTTTTACTATGGTAAATACACATATTTTAACCACTAAGTGTACAGTTCAGTGGCATTAAGTGCATTCATATTGCTGTGCAGCTGTCACCTCTAGCTCTAGAAGTTTTTCATCTTCCCAAATTGAAACCCTGTATCCATTAACTCCTTTTAAATGGATGATTTCATGGTTAAATTCATGGCTCCACCCACATATTCTTCTCTTGCTCTCCTACCCAGCTAACATTCCAAGGTGCATCACTGAAATTACCCCTTGCAGTCTCCTTGAATTCCAGAGCTCCCTCCTCCTCTGTCACACCTGTGGTGTAAAACTCCAATCATGGTTGAACTGATCACTTGCCTGCTCTTTGCTGCTCTCCTACCAGTTGAATGTTTCTGGCAGAAAAACAACACAACTAGATCAGGTGATTGGTTTTATAGAAATTTCACAGCCCCAGCCAGGCATCTAACAATCCCCAGTAATCCTACCTGGAGTCCTTGTCCTGCAGCCCAAGGTGAAGTATCCATCTCTCCAGAAACTATTCACCACTTTTACATAGAGCTGCTGGCCTTGCCTCAGACTTTGCTGAGAAAACAGAAGCCATCCGAATGGAAGGCCTATACCCTGTGTTCTACCTACAATTGGTAAAGCTCCTTGCATTTGGGCCCATAGTCTGTCTTCTCTGCTACACAGCAAGTCTTACTGCTTCCCCCAAAGGCAAAAACTCTACCGAATCTAGAATTTCTTCTGACCTTTTCCCCTCTCCTCTGGATGAGTCACTCCCCCGCTATTAGATATGTCCATTAGCCTACTTGAAAATGCTAATTAATCTCCCACTGGTTTTTTTTTTTTTTTTAAAGTCCTCTACTTTGACTCCATCTCTCTCTCTAGCCACTGGGAAGCTGTTTCCATCCTCATTTTACAGCAAAACTTCCCTAACAAGCTACCTACATTCGCCTCACTTCTGTCTCTTCTACACTTTCCAATCTTTCCATCCTCATAAGCCATTGAAACTACTTGTTGAAACAGTCAACCCCAAGTTGCTAAATCCAAATGGTCATGTTTCTATTCTCCTTGTTAAATTCTCAGCAGCATTTGGCAGAGGTAGTTATTCCCTCTTTCTCCAATAGGATAAAGATTCCCTCTTTCTCCATACTCTCAGACTTCACTGTCTAACCCTTTTCAGTCCCCCTTTGCCTAAGCATAAGCCATTGGAAGTACTTTAGGGTTTGCTCTTAAAGCCTCTAGGATCACAAATGATCTCAGTGAGTTCCATAGCATACCCTCTGTATGCTAGTAACTACCAAATCCATGCTCAGTCTAGCCCACTCTTCTCTCGGCCCAACTGGAATATTACTGCTTACTTGGCTCTCTACTTGGATGTCTAACAAGTATTTGAAAAACGTAACAGGTTCCACAGGACCTCTTATTATTCACCCCTTCCCCACGTTTCTTTTCCAGACTTCTCCAATCAGCAATAAAAACCACCTAAGACTTGGGCCCAAATCTGAAGGCACCCTTGATTCCTCCATCTACCTCTACAGCAAACCCATTAAGCAAATCCTTCCTGTCCAAACTCCAAAATATATCTGAAACCTGCCATCTGCTCTTCTCCATCTCATTGCCACTCTATCTGCCTAAGATACTGTCAGTCTTGGGGTGAGTATATTGCAATGGCCTAACTTCCCTCTGCTCCTTTCTCCACTGCCCTAATTAAAACCCTTCTCATTGCCATTAGAATAAAATACAAACATCCCCCTAAGATCTAATACAAGAGACCCTAAAGGATTGCTCCAATTACATCTCATGCATTCTCCCCTAGCTCAGGAGGACTGCCAGTTTAAGGCTCATAGGAGCCTTCTATCCATTCTAACACCCAGCACTTGTTCCCAGGCCTGGAATGTCTCCCCAGCTTTTCACATGGCTAACACAAGCTCATGTTTCAAGTTCAGCTCAAATGCCAGCTCTTTACAGAGACTCTCCTTGACCATTATTAGCCAAGGTGGGTCATTCCCAACATACTCTTTTTAGATCTACCAGCCACTCATAAATTTTCTTAATCTGTCATTCACTTGATTATTTGTGTTTATTTATTTCCTATCTTCCCCCTATACTATAAATTCCATTCTCTGTC
The DNA here is from genome assembly GCA_963574575.1 of Galagoides demidoff. Taxonomy (NCBI): domain Eukaryota; kingdom Metazoa; phylum Chordata; class Mammalia; order Primates; family Galagidae; genus Galagoides; species Galagoides demidoff. Next base: position 9,191 of record CAUYQV010167454.1, on the reverse strand, counting down.
TTGAATTCCACTAAAGATTACTTTATTTATTTAAAGGTAAGCATGGAACAAAGTTTATTGAGGAAGACAAAGGTAGGCTTACAGAACAAACACAGTGAACTGGGTTCTATTGCCAGGGCAAGTAGGCAAAGAGGCCAGTTACTTTTAAATAAAGAAGATATTCTTTTCCTTTAAGCAAGTTTATGTGTATTTTAGATTTCCCCTCATTTCAAGCTTTACTGGATTTTAGTCAAATTAGAATTACTTTAGCATTCACCACGATAAGGGAAGAAAAACCACAACAGACATTCAAAAACTGGAATGTACTCCATCTATCTAGGATAGACTGCACACAGGTGTTGGATAGCTGCTCCTTAAAAAATCTGCCAAATGTGTACGGAAAGAGAAGTGTGGACATACGAAAAGATGGTATCATTCTGATATATGCAAACAAAATCCGTTTTTTTTTTTTTGGCTGGACACAGTGGCTCACGCCTGCAATTCTAGCACTCTGGGAAGCCAAGGCAGGTGGACAGCTTAAGCCTGAGCAAAAGGGAGACCCCCATCTCTACTCAAAATAGAAAAAACTAGCCCAGTGTTGTGGCAGGTGCCTGTAGTCCCAGTTACTTGGGAAGATGAAGCAAGAGGATCCCTCCAACCCAGGAGTATGAGGTTGCTGTGAGATATGACGTCAGGGCACTCCACCTAGGGCAGCACTATCCAGGGCAACAGAGACTCTATTTCAAACAAAAACTACAAAACTCTTGTTATTTTTCTTTTGAAGGCAGGGTCTCCCTGTCATCCAGGCTAAAATGTAGTGACACAACAGCTCATTGCAGCCTCAAAATCCTGGACTCAAGTGATTCCCTTTGCCCTTGGCCTCCCCAAATGCTGGGATTACTGGCATGAGCCATCCACACTGCCAAAAACCTAAGTTTTTAACCAATGTGCCTAGTAACTCAAACATGATAGTGGGCTGGGCCCAGCACAGTGGCTCATGTCTATAATCCTAGTACCCTGAGAGGCTGAGGCAGGAGGATCCCTTGAGGAAAGGAGTTCAAGACCAGCCTGAGCAAGAGACCCCATCTCCATGAAAAATAGACAGATTAGCCAGTGTTGTGGTGGATACCTGTAGTCCCAGTGACTAGGAAGGCTGAGGCAGGATTGCCAGGAGTTTAAGGTTGCATTGAGCTATGATCATTCCTCTGCACTCTAGCCTGGGTTACAGGGCAAGACCTTGTCTCTAGAAATTAAAAAAAAAAAAAAAAAAAAGGGAGTGGAGCCTGTGGCTCAAAAGAGTAGGGTTGCTGGCCCAATATGCTGGAAGTGGCGGGTTCAAACACAGCCCTGGCCAAAAACTGCAAAAAAAAAAAAAAAAAAGAAAGAAAGAAAGAAAAGAGAGAAAGATAAGCAATAAAACTGCTGAAATTCAAATTCAAGTGAGACGGACTCATATTTGGATTTTTTAAAAAGCCAGCAGCAGCTAGGTGTGGTGGCTCACACTTCTAAGTTCTAATGCTTTGAGAGGCCAAGGTGAATAGATTGCTGGCGCTCAGGAGTTCCAGACCAGCCTGAGCTACAGTGAGACCCCATATCTATGAAAAATGGAAAAAATTAACTGGGAGTGGTGCCACACTCATTGTAGTCCAGCTACTTAGGAAGCTGAGGCAGGAAAATCGCTTGGACCCAGGAGTTTGAGGTTTCTGTGAGCTAGGCTGATGTCATGGCACTATAGCCTGGGCAAGAGTGAGATTTAGTCTCTCTCTCTCTATATATATATATCAGATTGCCTAACACATTACTAAATGATCCCAAGCAAATAATGGAGGAAGAGGTTGACTGTTACAAATCTATATTTAAAAACAGCTCCCCAGCTGATTCTGGTGAGAAGATTTGGAACTACAAGTATAGAGCCCAGAACCGCTTTTGGGATCCAATGCCAACTGGTAACACTTAAAACTCCTAAGACCAGAGCAGCACCTGTGGCTCAGTGAGTAGGGCACCGGCCCCACATACCAAGGGTGGTGGGTTCAAACCCAGCCCCGGCCAAACTACAACAAAAAAATAGCTGGGCGTTGTGGTGGGTGCCTGTAGTCCCAGCTACTCGGTAGGCTGAGGTAAGAAAATCACCTAAGCAAAAGAGCTGGAGATTGCTGAGTTGTGACAGCACAGCACTCTACCGAGGGTGACAGTAAGACTCTGTGTCCAACAAAAAACAACAACAAACATTAGTTCCTTCCCTGGTTAAAAAATTAATAATAATGAAGTCAATACTGGAGGACTTACGCTATAAATGGTCATTATATATAAATCACCAATCACAGTTCCCAGCATATAGCAGGTGTTCAACGGATGGTAAGTCTTATTAAAGGGTTTAAAACAGGCGTCCTCAAACTGCGGCCCCGCCGCCGCTGCCTGTCCTGCTTAGCAGCCTGGCCCTCCAACGGTCTGAGGGGCAGTGAACTGGCTCCCTGTTTAAAAAGTTTGAGGCCCCCTGATCTAAAATATCCACTATATCTATGTATGTTTAATAAACACAAAGACACACCCACTGGCTCCACTATGTTAGGCTTATCCACTAAAAAATTAACTACTTTCCATCTCTGCGGATACCTAGGATATCAGAGCTCCCCTTCTCTTTCTAGTAACAACTTAAAATTAACCATTCCCCACCTCCAATACAGAGCTACTACCAGACAGATGCGTGCAAATGCTTATATGTAATGTATGCTTTTCAACGCAGTTTTGCTTTTTAGAAAGGGAAAAGTCACCTTTTAAAGCATGTTTAACTTTTTAGGTTAGAGTTCTAAAAATCTTTTAACTTACTGTCATTTGATCATGAAAGCCAACAAGAAGTTTCAAATCACTGGAACCCACCACCGCCTTCCCACAATCTGAAGACTAGATAAATGCTTCTCCAGGGTTATTTCACAACACAACCAACTAAAAAAATTAGAGTACCTACATGGGAACATGTTACCGGAAGGCAGACAGACACTATCTTCGACTCTTTTTTGCAATTTTGTAACCTTTTGACGCTACTCTCAATAATAACCGGGAGAGGATGAAGTAAAAGCCTTATTGCCCTCCCCTAGCCCGCCGGAGAACACAAAGCCGTTCACTCGCAGGTTGTAAGAGAGACTATGTCAAGAGCTCTTCTTCGCCAATTTTGACCAGGGGGATGCGGGGTCAGGGACAAAACCCATAAGCCGCGAGGCCCGACTCCCGGCCCACTTCTTCCCCCAGAAAAAAGTGGGAAGGAGCCAGACGCCCGCTCCAGGCCCTTCCGGGTCCGAGCCGGCGGCCTTGTCTCTAGGGTTTGGGGGACAGGGGAAGGGACAGGTTTGGGCAGCCCCAGCGCCATCTCCAGAATTGGGCACCCAGTGCGCGGCTCCCCTTCGCCCGAGGCCTCGCGGCGCCGGGGCTCTCCAGGCGTCCACTGCAGACGCCGCCCGCGCCGCGAGGGAAGATGGCGACCGCCGAGCAACTGCGCCACCAGCCCTGGCGACGGGCCAGGCCCAGCGCCATCTTAGTGTCTTCCAACCGCACTCCCCCCCCCCCCCACCAGATTCCACTTTCGGGGCGACCCGGGGTGGAGGGGCGCGGACGGCGTCAGGCCCGCGTACTCTTGGCCCCAAAAGCGCCGCCGCCGCACAGGTCTCTTTCGGCCGGCCCAGCGGACAGCGCGGGCTTCGGGAGACGCCTGGCTGGACCGCGGGTGATCGCGGAGCGCTGGGGCCCGGCCGGCCCGGCCGCGAATCGTCGGCAGTGCGTCGGGAAGGCAGCGAGGCGGCCGGGAAGGGGCAGCGTCGCCGGCAGGTGCGCGCCGGGGCCGGAGCCCGAGCTGGCCCCGAGCTCTCCTTCCCGCGGCCACCCGAAGATGCGACGCGAAAGAGGAAGCCGGAATGAAAAATAAGCCCTGTCCCCGCCGCCTCCTCCCCACCCTGTCTCCTCCCCCCTCCCCCGACTCGGGGGTCCATTTTGCCGAGAAGAAAGAAAATGCGATTCACACCCTAGAGCTTGCGAGAGAGCAAAGAAACGAGGGGGGGAAACAGAGGGGAGGAGATTGGAAAAGCTTATTTTTCTTCCTCGCCCGCCGTCACTCCAGGCCCTCCCTGCCCCCTGCTCGCTGCCCCGCCGCGCCGTCCTCCCCTCGCCGAGCCCCGCTCCCTCCTTCCCGGCTCCCGGCGGCTCCGGGGGGCGGAAAACACACACACTCGCGCACACAACTAATTTTAAACCGGCTCAATCAATGAGTCATTAAAAGGCTTCCCTCCCCTCCCCTCCCCACCACCAACCGCCACGCCACCCCCCTTCCCCGGCTCTCCCTCTCCCCGCTCCAGAAATTTGCATCCGCGGAAAAGAAAAAAAAAAAAGAAAGAAAGGCGCCAAGGCCCCCACCCCGCCGAGGCGCCCCCGGCCCGGCCCCGCCGCAGACACTGAACTTGGTCTTCCTGGGGCCCCGGCGGCGCTGGGAAAGGCATAAACACTCGATTCCCCTTTTCTCCGTGTCCATTAAACATCCACCCACCACCACCATCACCCACCCACAAACCCACCCCCCCCAAAAAAAAACACAGCCTTAGCCAATAGCTCTCTGGGCTGAAACCTAATATCCTGGTTTTGGCAACTCGGTGTTTAATTTGCTCCTCTTTCTTTTCTGTCTGTCTGGAGATAGATCTCCAGCCCCCCTCCCTCGGTTTTCCCCTCCCCGAAGGAAAGAGGCAGAGGAAGGAGGTTGTGTGTTTTTTTTTTTCTCCTTGAAATTTTTATCACAAAATTATAATACACTCAAAGGGAAACTCACCGTCATGAAAAAGCAGTGCCTTGTCAACGGGGTTTCTGCGCCATCGCACCAGGGGCGGCGGCGGCGGCGGCGGGCGCGGGGCGCGGGGCGCGGGCGCGGGAGCTCCCGGCCGAGCGGCGCCGGCCACACGCGCTCCGCTCTCTCTCTCGCTCACCCCCGCGCCGGGCGGCGGGCGCCCGCTCCCCGCGCCCGCCCGGCCTTCATGCTCTGCACCCGGGCAAACCGCTCGCCTGCTCGTCTACCTCCAAACTTCGGTTCTCGCCTAGCAAAAAACGTGGAGATTAGGATTTTAATTTTTAAAAAAAAATTTTTTTTAATAATCAAGCTTCGAGGATGTTAATTCCTGTTTCCTTTGGGATTCTTTTTAACTTCAGAAATGTATTTGGTTTATCCAAGAAACAGGTTTATTTGTTTTTTATTAAAATCTACAAGACGCGTGCTAATTCTCCGCAGACGCCTTACACACACACAAACACACACACACACACACACACTCACTCTCTCCAGTTTCAGCTTGACACGGGTGGGGAAGAAAAAGACCAAAAAAAAAAACTAAAACCACGACATTTGTTTAGAACTCTAATTAGAGAAAGCCTCAGTAATACTTTTTTGCATATCCTTTTTAAAAATTAAACCCACTTTTAAATTAGTTATTTGGCAAATAACTGGTTCGTTTTAACTTTTAAATGTACCCAGCTTTCCTTCACAACATTCTCTTTTCCATTCTAAAATGCTGTGAAACCTGTATGTCAACATTAATAAAGGAAAACAAAACTGCAGCGACTAAAATGAAGGTGAGGAGCTGAGTAAATCACTCTCAAAACATCCGTTTCCTACTGTCTTCTCTTTCTGTAGATACCTTTTATCGCTATATTTATGGAATTTTCATTACATAACCCCTATTTAAAAATATGTAAAAAAACCTTTTTACACTCCTTGATCCAAGTATTAATTACCACCTGCATTTAATCTCAAATTGTTGAGACTTCCCCATAATTTCGTATCCAAAGTGTCTAAATTATGGTAGTATGGAATGGGAGTGGGTGCTTTTGTAAGCCTAGATCAAATACAAATGCCCATAAACTACATTGGGGGGGCGTTGTTAATTGTCTTTTATTTGAAATAACAATCAAGAATAGGTAAACGATAAAATGTACAAGAATGTAATTCAAATTTAAGAAAATACATATGTAAGCCTCAGAAATGTTCTAAAATTTTTAACAGTTTGTAATGTGTATAGCCATGGTCAAACCCATGTCCCCGAGATATCTGGTAAGTTCTAAATAAAATTATTTGTAAATTAAAATCATTTATTTTAAATCTAGGTAATGATTTCATGATGGTGTTTTCTAGTTATTGTTTCCTTTGGATATCCCCTTAGCATTAAAAAACTTAATGGTGATAAACCTTTCTTCTTCATGTAAGGATACTGTAACTAGACTATATGGTACAAAACAAATGTGTCAAGCCTGGCATACAATGTTGTCATATTTGACACAGAAAATCTTTTTAAAAACAAACCCTATCTTGTTCTGGTGCTGCCATTCTATCATTCATAATGTATGTCTTGTATTTAAATGTTCCTTAAAAATACATTTAGTGATTCAGGATCACATAGTATATCATCAAGGTGTTTTCTCAGACCTCAGCCTCAAATGCAGCCAAGGCCTTCCTGGAACAGTAGTCTTTGCATAAATTAGCATATTTCTCTACACTTGATGGTATTTCTAATTGGCTTGAGAAATTTTTAAATATCTTTTAAAGTGCCTTTGGATTGGCTGGGATCTAATTATAATACCCATTTCGAAGAATTACATTTCAAAAGCGTCCATGGATTATTCATTGCAATTAGGGCCCAAGCAAGTATTACAGCTGTTGCTCCACCGGTCCAATGAAATATTAATGGATTTCAGAAAGATACCCTCCCAAGTTGGCCAAAACCCCCAGGAAACACGAAATCTAACTTTAAAAGATGACTGAATAAAACTGAATTTATATACTCTTGAGAATCTAGGGCATTGCAGGCTTTTTTAAAAGAATGTCCAATTATAAGAGCACTGACATTTATTGAGGGCCTACTAAGTGCATCAGACTAGATATTTAAATGTATTATCACAGGAACCTTCATTCAAACCCCTAGGATAAGCTTAATTATCTTTATTTTACAGATGAGGCTCCCAGTGGTTTCAGCAATTGGCCTGGGGTCCTCAGGGAAGATGGGAGAACACAGGTCTGGTTGACTCCAAAACTTGCCCTCTGTCAGACTTGAAAAGGATCTTGGGAACACACAGTCCTTGCTGTTTCAAAATTAACATTAGAGCTCAAGAGCTGTGGCTTACACCTGTAATCTTAGCACTGTGGGAGCCCAAGGTGGGTGGATTGCCTGAGCTCATGAGTTCAAGACCAGACTAAGCAAGAGGGAGACCCCATCTTTAAAAAAAAGAAATAGCCAGACGTGTGGCAGATGTGTGTAGTCTCAGCTACTTGAGACTGAGGCAAGAGAATCACTTGAACCCAAGAGTTTGAGGTTGCTGTGAGCTATGTTGCCATAGCCCTTTACTAAGGTTGACAAAATGAGACTGTCTCAAGAAAGAAAGAAAGAAAGAAAACATTGGAGTCTACTTGTGTGGCATAGGCAGAGGGGACAACCCTCTAATTAGTGAAGAGCTACTTTTGAGAATGCCAGTTTTCCAGTCTAATTTTAAATCTAGGGGAAGGGTTTGCAAAATACCAGGATTGTAGTGGGAAGAATCTCAGATTCACCACATAACACCAATAATTTAATAATACACCAAAACAAAAAACAGCTTCTTAATTTCCCCCCCATATGATAACAAAATATTTTAACTAAGGTATATGCTTTTATATGTAAAATTTAAAATTAGGATGTATAGAGATAGGATTTTGGTATGTGAATCTAAGATTAGGAAATTTTTTCAGAGGAAGATTCTTAAAATGGTGTTACTGGATGCAAATTATCTTGTGTTGTTTGCAATTTAATTATATGTAATTAAATGGTCATTCCTATGATTCCCAACCCTATATGTGACCTAGAAAGAAGGGTAACTGGACAAAGACAAAAAGGAGGATGTAATTATAGCTGAAATCTTCTAGCGTGTGTTTGGCTCCTCAAATAAACAGGCCCAATGTCCATGTAACAATTAAAAGTGAATGAGTGTTTTTTTTTCCTCCCTCTAAATGTTCTCCTTCATTGGTTGGCCATTCTAGGAGGGAAGAATGCAAAAACTGGGGATTATGCAGCGATATGCATGATCAGATAGATGTGTCCAGAGCACAGAAATGTCAAAACATTCCAAAAGAGTTTGCAAGCGTTCTATAGAGTGTCTGTGAAATAAAAATTTCTTGATATGTATAAATAAGGTATATATCTTTATTTGTACCTCTAGAGGTATTTATATTCAGCTCTTATTTTATTTATTTATTCATTTATTTGAGACAGAGCCTCAAGCTGTCACCCTAGGTAGAGTACTGTGACATCACAGCTCATAGCAACTTCCAACTCCTGGGCTTAAGCTACTCTCTTGCCTCAGCCTCCCAAGTAGCTGGGACTACAGGCACCCATCACAATGCCCGGCTATTTTCTTGTTAAGAGTTGTTGTTGTTTGGCACGTCTGGGCTGGATTCAAACCTGCCAGCTCTGGTGTATGTGGCTGGTGCCTTAGCCACTTGAGCTACAGGTGCCAGGCCTATATTCAGCTTTTAAACATACTATCTCTGTACTCAGACCAATCGACCGAGGCTCAAATTCCACTGCTGTCACTGATGTGTGGCTTTGGGCAAGTCATTTCACTCCTCAAAGCTTCAACTTCCTCATCTATGAAACAGAGGTAATTATAGTACCCACTTCTGGGAGTTATTTTAAGGAACAAGTACATATAAAAAGTTTAACAGGGTGCCTGAAACATAATGAGAGTTCAACACATCCAGCTAATGTCATATTGCCTTATCTTAGTTATGTGTCAGGTTGAGCCATATAAAATCTTCCCATGTCAATACTCATAATTCAACCTAATATATTTCTCTTATATTCGCTTCTGGATAGGAAGCTCTTCAAGAGCACCAAGTCACATCATCTTCAGCTATATACTCTCTGAAGGCCTGGCAGAGTACTTTGTATATAGCGAGCTCACAATATTGTTGGGACAAAGCCCACAAGATTTACAAGAATAAAAAAATGAGTGTACCTATAATGACCCTTTATCTATTAAGAGTGTAAACTCGGCTCAGCGCCTGTGGCTCAATCGGCTAAGGCGCCAGCCACGTACACCTAAGGTGGCGGGTTCGAATCCCCAGCCCAGGCCCGCCAAACAACAATGATGGCTGCAACCAAAAAATGGCCGGGCGTTGTGGTGGGCGCCTATGGTCCCAGCTACTTGGGAGGCGG
>CAUYQV010167451.1:0-26559 GCA_963574575.1 Galagoides demidoff | reverse complement strand
TCCTATATCAAAAAATAATTAAAAGATAACTTTAATATTTTTATATTAAATATAAATGTATATTAAAATTATATGAGATAGCCATGAGCATGGTATGTTTTTCCATTGTTAACATCTTCAGCTATTTCTTTTCTCAGAGTTTCATAATTCTCTTAATAGAGATCTTTCACACCCTTCATTAGGTAAATTTCCAAATATTTCATCTTCTTTGGCACAACTGTAAAAGGAAGAGTCCTTGACTGTTTTTTTGGCTTGACTATTATTGGTATATATAAAAGCTACTGATTTGTGAATATTGATTTTGTATCCTGAGACACTACTGTATTCCTTGATCACTTCTAAGTGTTTTGTGGTTGAGTCCCTGGGGTTTTCCAGGTATAAAATCATATCTGCAAAAAGTGAAAGTTTGATCTCCTCTGTCCCTATTTGTATACCCTTGATTGCCTTCTCTTGCCTGATGGCCATGGCTAAGACTTCCATTACAATGTTAAAAAGCAATGGAGATAATGGGTAACCCTACCTGGTTCCTGATCTGAGTGGAAATGTTTTCAGTTTTACTCCATTCAATACGATATTGGCTGTGAGTTTGCTATAGATGGCCTCTATCAGTTTGAGAAAAGTCCCCTCTATACCTATTTTCTTTAGTGTTCTGATCATAAAAGGATGCTGGATATTGTCAAAAGCTTTTTCTGCATCTCTTGAGAGAATCATACAGTTTTTGTTTTCTAGTTTGTTTATGTGATGAATTATATTTATAGATTTATAGATTTACGTATATTGAACCAACCTTGAAACCCTGGGATAAAACCCACTTGGTTGTGGTGTATAATTCATTTGCTATGTTGCTGGATTCTGTTTGCTAGGATATAATTGAATATTTTTGCATTTATGTTCATTAAAGATATTGGTCTATAGTTTTCTTTTCTTGTTGGGTCTTTTCCTCATTGGGGATCAGGGTGATATTTGCTTCAGAGCATGTGTTGGGAAGTATTCCATCTTTTTCAATGTTTTGGAAAAGGTTAAATAATATAGGTACTAGTTCCTCTTTAAAGGTTTTGTAGGATTCTGATCTGCAGCCATCTGGTCCTGGACTCTTCTTTTTTGGGAGATTTCATATAGTTTATTCTATTTCAGACTTGACAAAGGTCTGTTTAGCATTTCCAATTCTTTCTGATTACGTCTAGGAAGTTGGCATGCTTCCAAGTATCAGTCACTTTCTTTTAGATTTTCATATTTCTGGGAATAAACTTTTTTATAGTATTCATTAAGGATTTTTTGAATTTCTGAGGTGTCTGTTGTTATTTCATCTTTGTCATTTCTGATTGATGATATTAGGGACTTTAATTTTCTATTTTTGGTAAGGTTGGCCAATGGTTTGTCAATTTTGTTGAATTTTTCAAAAAAACAACTTTTTGATTCATTGATCTTTTTAATAATTCTTTGTTTATGATTTCACTTAATTCTATTCTAATTTTAGTTGTTTCTTTTCTTCTGCTGGGTTTGGGGTTGGAATGTTCTTCCTTTTCCGGTTGTTTAAGATGTCCCATTAAGTTATTGACTTCCTCTCTTTCTATTCTCTTGAGGAAGGCTTGCAAAACTATAAATTTCTCTCTTAGGACTGACTGTGCAGTATCCCACAGGTTCTGATAATTCATGTCTTCATTATTGTTTTGTTCCAAAAATTTGGCAGTTTCCTTCTATCTCATCTATGATCCAGCTATCATTCAGCATAAGGTTATTTAGTTTCCATGTCTTTGTATGAGTATGTAGATGCCTGTTATTGGTGAGTTCAACTTCTATTGTGTGATGATCTGAGAAAATACAAGTAATAATTTCTATACTTTTAAACCTGCTGAGGTTAGACTTGTGACCTAAGATGTCATCAATTTTGGAGGATGTTCCATGGGCTCATGAGAAGAATGTGTATTCAGTTTTGTTAGGATGAAATGTTCTGTAGATGTCTGTTAATTTCGATTGTTGTATAGTGAAGTTTAAGTCCAAAATTTCCTTGCTTAGTTTCTTATTGGAAGATCTATACAATACTGCCAAAGGGGTGTTGTATCTCCAACTATTATGATGCTGGAAGATATTAAAATGCTCGTGTCTGTTAGGGTCTCCCTTATAAATTGAGGTGCATTCTGGTTGGGAGCATAAATGTTAATAATTGACATCTCATCATGTTGAGTGTTTCCCTTAACAAATATGAAGTGACCGTCCTTGTCTTTCCTTATTTTTGTTGATTGAAAGCCTGGTGTACTTGCAAATAAAACTGCCACCCCTGCTTTTCTTCTGATTTCCATTTGCCTGGATTATAGATGTCCATCCCTTCACCCTGCGTCTATACTACATATGTTGGTGTGGGTGTGGAAAAAGGGGAACATTTCTACACTGCTAGTGGGAGTGCAAGCTAATACATCCCTTTTGGAAAGAAGGAGAATACTCAGGGATCTAAAAGTAGACCTGCCATTTGACCCTGCAATTCCTCTAATTCCTCTACTAAGTGTATATAAAAGACCAAAAATCACTTTATAACAAATATATTTACATCAGATTGCTAAGTGCAGCTCAATTCATAATAGCCAAGTCATGGAAGAAGCCCAAGTGCCCATCGACCCATGAATGGATTAATAAATTGTGGTATATGTATACCATTATGCAGCCTTAAAAAAGATGGAGACTTTACCTCTTTTACATTTACATGGATGGAACTAGAATATATCCTACTTAGTAAAGTACCTCAAGAAAGGAAGAAAAAAATCCAATGTACTCAGTACTATTATGAAACTAATTTACAATCACTCACAGTTTCATATGAAGAATAGATCACAACTATGACCCAAGATGAAAGAGGGAGGAGGAGGGATGGGATGAGGGGGAGGTCAGATTGAGGGAAGGTGAATGGTGAGATCTCACCTACGATGCATAACGCAAGGGTACATGTCGGATCTATTGATATAGAGTATAAATGTCTTAATACAATAATTAAGTAAATGAGATGAGGTATATATTAACTAGTGTGATGTACATGTTCCTAATTTTATATGAAATCAGTACATTTTACCCCATAAATGCATTAATGTACACATGAGCTATGTGTTTATGATTTAATAAAAAAGAAAGGAAAAAAATTATATGAAATAGTATCCTCAAAAACAATAAATGAAGGATATTGCTCACTGTTGGTGTCGACGTGGAGAGGAAGTTATCCTGAAATAAGTCCTAGTGATCATGAAAACATCCACTAAGGGTTTGATAAACCTTTATAAATAGCTTTAAATAAGCCAAATTAATTCAAACAGAAAATTTGCTTTTGGAAATCTATTTTTTCTAAGAAAATAATAAAGATGGAAAAAAATTATTCACATATATAAATACTGCAGAATAATTATAAAAATATTTTATGAAAAAATCCCAACCACAAGAAATCATAAACTAATGAAATACACATAATTCCAACAAGTCATATATTTAAATGAGTTATTTTACATAAAAGAATAATATTAAGTGGAAAAAGTGGCAACAAAAAGTAGATTCTGCTTAAAATTATGTTGAAGAATAATTACCATTCGGATATATATATAAATATATAAATAAAATACTAGAAGAAAATACATGAAAATGTTAATTTACATTGCTTAAATCTTGGTAATATGTTATCAATGGTCTTTCTTTTTTCTATTGATTTTAATGTATTTTCTGATTTTGTACAATGACTATCACATTAAACAGAGAAAGTATAAACAAAAATAATTTTTAAGAAGAATCCAATATAAAAGGAGGGAAACATATGAAAATTTTTCACATTATTCCAAAAAGGGACTTTTATGAAAAAGCATGTCTAGGAAAGGAAAGTACTATTCCACTTTACTATACTCTGAGACCAATATATTTAGAATGATTCCAAGTTCTGATTTAATGTATGTTGGCCAAAATGCCCCCAATTCCACAAAGCACTAAAAATTACAGAAGAAATAACTGGGAGCAAACTTGACAATCATGGTTAGCCACATTCATGGTCAAGCTTTCAAAGCACTGGCACACACTGTCTTTGGTTGAAATGATCCTTGCTGCATTCTACAAGGTAAACAGATTGGGTATTAATGCTTTTTCTTACTCAAAGGGGTTGAATGACTGACTCAGGTTCACTAACAGCTCTGACATGTGGAAACTAGACTCTAATTAAAAGCTTTAGATTTAGATTCTTTGGAAACATCACAGGTTGAGACAATTTTAAAAACTTCTCTCTCTCATTGTCCTTCTCTCCCCTATCATTACCTTCTTCTATGCAAAGTGGTTACTTAGATCAGTGTTTGGGACACAGCAGTGCACATGCTTATAAGTATTTGTTAAATAAATAAAAATGAGACCTTTTGTATTGGCTCAAAGAAAACACTCTGGATCTCCTTTATGAAATAGCAGTGTTCATCTACCTTTTCAAGAAAAAAAAAATAATCTTCCTTGATGAAAAAAATTTAACTTAGTAATTAACCTCACTTATATGTGGACAACAGGACTTTGATTCTACCCTTAATAGTAGAGATCTGTGTACCCATCACCCCACTGCTGTCAGTCATGCTGCCAAAGACAGACAGACCAGGTCCTGATCGGCTGTGTACCGGTACATTCTGCAATCCCATGTCCTTTGATGCTAGCACCACTGCAGCAGGTCTTCAAAATTGGCCCTGTCACTTTAAATATAATAGACAATAAATCATCCCTCTGAGACAGCCCCTAAGGAAAACAGGGGGAAAAAAATAGAAGTAGCATTTAAAAGCCCTTTTCTATTACATTGCCTCTAGGGAACTCTTAAAATTGGAGCTCTTTTGAAGTGAATTTTATGCTTGGGGGGGTGTTTAAAATGTTTCTAGAATTAACCTTGCGATTCTTAGACCTAATTGTCCATTAGATCCTTTAATTTGGGGGCCTTATTATGTCGGTAGTATCATGTCTGCCCATCCTGTCCGTGAGGCTTCCCTGCTATTCCATTGCCGATCGACCTGTTTCCTCCTGGTTTATGTACCTTATTTATTTCTCACCCACCCCGCTCCATATTTCTGCCAGTATTTCTTGTTTGGCCATTATTTCCTTCTTTTTCTTTTTTCTCTCATCCAATATGGTTTCATTACCTCCCCTCTGAGAGACCTTTTGGTCCTTTGCACATTGGACACAGATAATCTTCATTAGGCCACTGGGCAGATCATCCAGAATTGTCTGCCTTCCTCCTCCTGCAGCAAGAGTTTCTTAGACATTGCCCTATATCCCCGCTTTCTCAGAAGCCTCCCCTCCTCTTGCTCATGTGGCCAATCCTAGTTGATAAGAGAAGCACCAAGATAACAAAGAAATTTGACTCATTTTGATGTGTGAAAAAATTAAGCAAATCCTGAAAAAATATGTACAGTAGATGTCAACATATAAATTACAGCGTTATGTGAAAGGTCAGTGTTTATGGCCCAATTGTCATGGGACCAGTACTTGGCAACAATCATTTAAGGCCAATGGCATTACGCGACCCAATAACACAGTGACAGTTCAATGGCCTTTATTATTCTTAAAAATTAAAAATCCATACTGAACAAAACACGGTTCATCTTAATATTGAAAAACATGCACACGTGAAGTAAATAATGCCACAACAGCCACTGCTACTTGACACCACGTTATGTCTTCTTAGACCCCCTGTGTTGTGACGAAAAGGAGGCGCGATCCAACTCGGTATTGAGCTAGTGTCTTTTGATAAATTGGGAGGGCTGAAGTAGGAAGCAAAAAGCAGTGAGAAAAGATTATTCTGACACCTTTGAGATTTATAGACTTCCCAGTCTCCTTAACAGCCATTTATCTCACCTGGCCTGCCAGCGTCGCTCCCGCCACCTTCTGGGTGAGTGCTTATTACCAACAAGGCAGCAATCAGATTATTGCAGGGAATTTACTGAGCGAGAGACATAAAAGATGCCTGGGTCAGTGTTTCTCATAGTGCTTTCTCTGGAACCTAACTCTCATGAGATGCTCCAAAATTGTTCCATAGACACAAAAATGTTGTCAAGGCTGCATCCCCTAGCCCCCGGGGAGGATATATTAGCATAGTTAGGTACTGGCAAGAGCTATAATAACAGAGTCTTATTTTGTTTCACCCACCATTTACTAAAGCCCAGGCATTCTTTTTTTTTTTTTTTTCCCCTTTTTAAGGGACCTGGAGTCTTACTATGCGGCCCAGGCTTGAATGCAGGGGCTATTCACAGGTCCAATCATAGGGTGCACACACTCATGGCCTTAAACTCTAGGACTCAAGTGATCCTCTTGTTTCAGCATTCTTTACTTAAGTAAAACTTATGGAAAATCTTTGGAAATTTCCAAAAAGCCTAGACTGGGTACTTGTAAAAGAAGAGCTGGGAAAACTATTTTAGAGGTAGTGATGGCTGTTAAATCTAATGATTACATGAAGAAAAATAGGAAGGAATATTGCAGGTCTGTATTAATGATTTCCACCACTAAAAGAGAGAAATGTACCAGCAGATCAGGGTCATTAAAAATGACCCATCGGTGGATAGCAAATTACATACTGGGGAACCAATGCTGGAGAAAAATCAAAGAGGTGGAGGTCATGTTTTATTTCACTTGTAGCGCTTTTCAAATTCAGTCCTAACCAAACCTGATTAAAGTAAATCCCTTTTTTACAGCCTGTGGAGTCTATAAGATTATAGTGTTAATGGAAGTACGATTCGATCTGTCAGTAATGGTGCATGTCGGGACCCTGGCGCCTCTGACAAGTCCATTTTTTAAGACGTATTTATTGTTTTTTTTCTCCCTTCTGTTCTCTGCATTGCGGGGTTTAATTGAACAGTTTAAAGCGATTCTTCTTCAAGGCCCATTAATTGATTTTATTTGTGTATTCTCTAGGGGTCAAGGAAAAGGAAAAAAAGACAATAAAATTGCAGCTTTGGTTTTCACTGTCATATTCTCCCCAGCAATTCATAGCTTGGACTTCTTGTTTCTTTCCTCTGCCTTATTCCTTTCTCTTAAGATTTTCGCAAGGTGCGATATTATTTGCTTTGTTTTATATCACATATTAAATGCTGATGGTGGTTCTCCATTAAGAAAATAATAAAATCAGCCCAATCTGATCAACCACATGATATTGAGAGGTTCCTCACGATAAGCCCAAATAAAAGGGAAATATTTCAGTGAAGAAATCCTCTTTATATTCTAACCACAAAGCACCGTAGTATTTTCTTTCCACCGTAACAGGACAAAGTGTCTTGAGGTTTGATGCTGTGATATGTATATGCACAGAGAGTACTTTCACATTTACACTGCCCAACACCTCCTCTGAATGGTCTCATGTCTGCTAAGAATGGGGATGCTGTATGGATTATAAAATAGTATACTTCGGAAGTGGAATATACAGTATACTGTATGGATTGTAAAATAGTATACTCAGGAGGTGGAAATTCTGGTGGGAATTCTGCATAGGGCAGAAGCTATGTGTGTGTGCATACATGCCATGGCATCACACCTCCAGAGACTCTGTCCTGTCATTCAGAATCACATGGTGTCACACTATTATGCCATACACTATAATCAGCACCACTTTTGAATGCCTATTTACACATGTATCAGGCAGGAGCTAATTCTAACAATGGCCTTATGAAGTGGGTATTACTAGCCCTACTGAACTGTTAGGACCTGAGACATGTGTCTCAGGCATGTGGAGTGACCTTCCCAGGATACACATGGGGTTTAAACACGGTCTGATTTGCTCCAGTGCCCCTAGTTTTCTGCCACTGGGATATGCTGTTTCCTTGGAAGTTTACTTTGCAAGAGCTTTTATTTCATTAAAGATGGGAGTAAAATAAAATCATTCAAGGTGGGTACTTTTTTTCACCATGGCATCCCCTGGGTGGGCCTCCGTACACACCAGATGAAAGATGGAACAAGGCACCTGCCCCCTATCAACATCAAATTACTCCTGCTTGGCGCTTCCCTCCAAGGCCAGGCCTGTGTGGGGACTGTGATGAGAAGGCTGGGGTGAAATCAGGGAAAGGAACAAGGACGTGAAGATGTAGCCCCTAACTCCGGCAGACGAACACCCCCTCGTGCTATCCTTGCTTCCCTCTTACCCCGTATTCTTCACTTTGCACATTTCCTGTTCTGTACCCCAGCTTCCTAGATGAAGTTGCCAGTGACATTTAAGCTGAGGTCTTTCATGGAAATACAGCCAAATGTATCTTAAGTACACACTTGTAAAAATATGCCATTGTCTTCCAGTTCCCAGCTACCTTCCGCTGAATGTTTTGAGAGAGATTGAGAGTTTAAAGTTGATACTGAGGTTGAAAGAAAAAACAGGGGAGGGGAAGGAATAGCAAAGAGGAAGGGCTTTTGGTTTGCTTGATTTACTGTCCTCAGTAGCTGAGAGGAGAAAGTCACGAGTTCCAAATTTACTTCCAGCAGGTGAACGGAACATCTTCAAGTAAAAGGCACATCTACTTAAGAGCTTGCCGGCCAACTGGCAATCTCACAAGGGCAGCCTTCTTATCGGAGGGCGCACTGTATGTGCACGGACACCATGCGCTCTCAGAGTTCCGCACCTTCCCTCTGCTGGGGACAGCCATCTTCCTGGAAAGATGGCATATAGCCACTCATTTTTAAATTTTCAAAAAAGAAATTATCATGGGTACCTAATAGTATAGCGTGATGTTTTGATACAGGCATACAGTGTAATTGGGCATCCATCACCTCAGGCATTTAACAGCTCTTCTTTCACTACTTCTGTGAGACTGTTCAATTATCACTTCCAGGATTATGTCTGTTTCCTGATAGATTTTTAACAGTAAAATCTTGCCTCGGGCTGGTAAGAAGGAGTGGTGCTAAGGAGGGCTTCCTAGCCTGACGCCAGGTGTAGCAAACCGGGCTGGGCAGAAGGAGCGGTTACAAAATGTCCAAGGAGTAGTGACAGGTGACCACCAAAAAGGGAATGAAAACATGTTTACTTTAGGGGGAATTAGTGCAAGAAAAGAGAACGTGCTAGCAAATGTGACCTACCAGCTGTCCGTGAGCAATGCCAGACTGGCGTACAGAAAGACCCACACTCCGCCCCACACTGAGCTGTGTGCTCTCCTCTGAGTCCCTGGAAACTACAAATCACTGTATCTAAATGAGTGTCACCCTTCATCATAAGCTGGGCGGCTCTCCCCTCAAGGTGAATTAAGGCGTGCTCATCCCTGTACCTCTAGTCTCCCCTCTTCGTACCTGGCACGTAAGAGGTGCTCAGTAAATACTTTCTAACACAAACGGAAGAATGAATCTGAAAGGCTCTCTTTGTAAAACCGTCATAAAATTGTGATGGAACTATAATTCTTGGAGAGACTAGGGCAAAAAACACAGTGGAGCTAAAGGTCTAGTCCATAAAACAAAGGGATAAACTCTGAATTTAGCATGATTAAGGCTAAATAGTAAGGATCTTACTGGGCTAACAGGACATATCATTTTTGTGTGGAAATTTTTTTTTCAAATTCCAAACAAGTGTATGGAAGAAGATTGCAAACACAATCCTCACTGTGCATGATCAAACACTCAACTGTATGGAGTAGCTGTAAATAGCAATACTCTTCGCCCTTCATAGGGTAGCCCTAAGAATCCTAAGCCCACATAACCAGCTTGTCAGTTCCTCACTCCCGGAATTGCCTGTTGCAACTGTTCTATGCCTGAGACGACCATGTTGTGAGAAGGATTTTGTATGGTGGGCGAGAGGGAAGAGAAAACTGTGCCGTTAAAGGACCATTTACACAATGCTGGTATTGTACCTGGGAGCATGGAAATATTAAACCGATAGACTTTTATCATTAACATATCAGCACAGTGTAGCATTCGCCCGTTCGCCAGAATGTTCACCTGCCAGGTGGTTGGCGTGAAAGGGGATTCTTTACCCTATGAGGGAAGCTAGAAAATCCGTCCTTCCCATCTGACACTGCTCACAGCCTCATTTGGGGTCACAGACAATGGCTGTGAAGGGAGGCGTTGCTGTTCTTTTCACAGATCATCTGTCTTTATTTTTATTCTTCTAATTTTCTCCTGAAACATCAACATGATAGTAACAAATAACCTCCCGGAAGCAATCTAACCCCATGAAAAAATACACACAGGCACAGGAAAAGAACATTAGCAGACATTGTCACGTAAGGAGCAGCATCATATGTGCTATTACTTTGGACTATTTTTATGACCAGTTTCCACTGGTGCCTTCTCTCTCATTAGAAGAATATATAATCTCTGCGGCCTAGGTTTGTACTGATAAAAATATCGGGCTAACAAATACTTTTACCAGCACTGACAGGTGATTTCAGGGAACACAATGTTCTTCCTATTTTGTTCTCATTCCTGTTAAATGATCAGACTTGCAAGCAGTCTGAGCATCTGCCCCTATTTCCCCAAATTAGAACCTTTTCTCATATGCTAACAACTACAGTGTGTATGGTTATTACCCAAATTTGTTCTAACACTCTGTGTGAGAGTTCACTTTGACATGCTCTACTTAACATCCTAGTCTCTCTTAAATAATTTCAACATGACCTTGATCTATCAATCTAATACAACCAACTATACATTTTCTTAGCACTTTCTGTTACATAAACACACATCATAGTCTTCTAAGCTAATATATTGACATGAAATCATAATGCACAACCTCAGCAAAGTTAGACCTCCTTAAAAAGAGAGTAGGTGCTATGGTGTCTACATCAGAGTAAAGACATTGCTGCTCTAAGCAAAAATCAGACAACATTGCTAGTAGTTAAATCAATATCAACTGTATTAATAAGGGAAAGATGAACTTGCATGCCTGAATTTCTCTCTCTGCATTTCTTTAGGTACAAATCTCTTCTCCTATTTTAGCTTTAGTCTTAAGTGGCTGTCCAAGGCCGGCAATGGCCTCTGAGGTAGCCACTGTCAAGCAAACATGTATGGGACCAGAAGAAATTGCCCCATGGATTTGCAACGCTTGTCAAGGCCTGGAAATGGTGGAAGTCAGATGATTATATTTGCATTGCATAATTGGCGGAGCCTGTCACAACACTGTTGGAGCCAGCAGCTGCTCTCTGCTGAGAGCTAATTCCACCTGATCTATTTAATATTATAATGAATTTAATCCTCTCCACATCCAACCATAAGCCAAACAGCAGAGTTTATGGCTAACCCTGAATTTGCAGACAGATGACAAGAGATCCCTCTGGTGGTAGGAATTAATTTAGGGAAGTCGGTTGACCATGTTGCCCAATCCTTTATTTTGGTTGAGGGTGTTTTTTCCCCCCTCTTCCAGGGACCAGGTTTCTGTCTGGTCTAAATTTTCCTTTGTCCCTTCAAGAAAAACACTTGCAAATCAGAAATGAACTGAGATATTTTTATGAGCTAAATGTGCCCCCCCAGCAACCACCCAAATGGGTATGTTGAATCCTAAAACCCCAATACTTCGGAATGTGACTCTCTTTGGATACAGTCTTCAAAGAGGTGATCATTGAATTAACTTGAGGCTGTTATTGAGGGTCCTAATGTAGTTTGATTAATGCCTTATAAGAAGAGGAAATTTGGACACACACGCAGGAGGATACCACGTGAGAATAACCACGTGAGGACGCAGTGACCGCCTGCACTCTGAAGAGACTTCAGAAGAAACCAAGCCTGCTGACACCTTGATTATTGTCTTTGAATTTCCATCTAGTGAATTTGAAGGATTTTTTTTTTAATTTCAAATTAATATGAAGGTACATATGAGTCGGTTACATTATTTGTGCTTGTAAAGTAAAATCCTCAAAAGTAAAAATTCATTTTATCATAAGCACATTTGTTCTTGAATGTTTCCAGCCACCCAGTTTACAGTTGCAAAGATGTGGGAATAACCCGAGTGCCCTCTAACACATGAATGAATTACATTTCAGTTTTTTAAGCTACCCAATCTGTGGGACAGCCTAACAAATTAATACAGATATTATCTAATATAACCTCATGTAAGACTCTCCTCTACGAAATACTCTAATTATTTTTTGTTTTTTTGCCAGGAGATAACTAAGAAGGGAGACATCTCTCAAAAGCCAAATGGTTGCATTAGGAACATAAAGCTTTATTAGAAAATTCTGTGTACTGAGGCAAATTGTCCCATCTCACTGTTTCACTTCTATTTTCTTGGTTCAGAATCAAATAGAGTTATCTATGGGCAGCCTTTTAATTAGATCCAGGAAACCACTGTACCTCCATACTCTTTCCTTAAACCTTTTCTTTCCAGTTAAACCTTCTGTGGTGCTTGGCTATCAAATAGTCCTCATCTGCCGTTGTTCTGAGAACATTCTATATCGTTTGTTCAGCTTCGAACCCTTTCCACTGGGTTATTTTCTCTGTCAAAATAATACCCAGCTAAAGTTGCCAACTCAGATGTTATCTTGCAGTGTGAAGGGCTTTAGGATTCTTAACTTTCTTGCTTTTACTGCCATATTTTAGAATGTCATCCATCAAGAAAGAATGAAACAAGCAAATCTTTAAGTCCTGGTACGGAATGGGTGTGTGGTGAACTCCAGAGGGCATTGTGACATCTTTCCTATGAGATACAAGGGAACTGAGAGCTAGTGACAAAATTTTGCATCTGCACAATATTTTTAGAAGCCATTAGTTTTGGTGTTGTTAAAACATTGTTTCAATATTATAGTCTATTTTATTGATATATACTTCGGTATGATATATATCTAGGTTTAAGTAGCTTTATTTATATGTGTACCTGGTAAGTAAAAATATATTAAGTGCTTTTCCTCCCAATACTTAGGAATCCTAAAATAAAAAACCAAAAACCTAAATAGAATAATGGTGTCTCCAGGAGTGAACAAGTTTCCATAGTGCACTAAAGGTGGAGATTACTGTAAATATTCATTAAATTTAAATATGCTACTGAATTGAGTTTGTAATTTGCAGCTTAGGAGAAAATGGTCAGAAATGATGATGCCCCCGGGCATGAGTACATGAACAGAGTTACAAAAATAGAAGGAAACAGTGTATATTTTTGGTTTCTATTTGCTGATATATGTCTTATGAGGCAATACTAACTTCAAAGGATTTTGTGTTTGCCCAATAGCTCTTGAAAACAGAACATAATTAAAAGTCTTTTTCCCCTAAACACCGTGACTCTTTAAAATGTTGAATGTGAGATACAGCCCACGTGGAAACAGGATACAGGCACACTGCAGTCTATCAGATTGACGCTCAACAGTTTTCCTATTATACAAACATATTAAAAATACCTAGAGGCTGAGGCAGGTCTATAAAAATGTTTGGCACATGCAAGGGAATTTGAGAGTAAATAACAGAAACATTAGTTGTTTCGGTTCCTGGGAAAGGGGTGACCAATGTCTCATCATCCATAGTACCCATTTTCCCCACTTTAAGAATAATCTCTCTAGACAATTAACCCTGGTATACCTGAGCACTCCTTGGAAATTCAGTAACAATATGGTAATGCTTTTCAAATTCCATCCCAAAGCAAGAGGTCTATTATGTTGGGTTTTTTTTCCCCTTTCTTTCTTTCTTCTTCTTCTTCTTCTTCTTTTTTTTTTTTTTTTTTTTTGATGAATACGGAGTGACCTCCACTTAATCCCAAATTATTTTGCATTTAGCATTTTGGCTGCCAGAAGGTACTGTCAAAAAAGACAGACCGCTTAATGGAAAAGAAAAGTTAATGAACTAACAAGGGAACCATAATTATTCCACAAATCAAGGGAAAGATGGAACAATTTCCAAGGGAGAAGTAGACATATCAAAATGTTTTTGCTCGAAACACAAAGCAGCATGTTTTAAAGACTGAAACTGGGGCAGGGGGTATGTAATGGTTGATTAATGTATTACAACCAATAATCTCAGCACAATTACATAAAGTTGTTTTCCTGAGTAGAGGAGAAGCATGGGACAAGGAAGAAAAGAAAGACCAATCTCTTCCACCAGGTAAATGGCTTTCCTGCCATATGGCATTAGATGATACAAAGATAATGGCAGCAACTGGGGACTGTCATGTGGGCTTTTTGGAAGGAAGCGTGAATGCCTGACACCTGTCACCAAGCTCCAACACAGCCTTGGCACACTTACAGCTAAATTAGAATGATTTAACCTTCATTAACTCCTTCCTGTGTTGATGAAAGGAGAAAGGGAAATTTACAAAATTGGGGAAGAGGGTGGGTCCTTGATTTTAGACTCAGTGGAATTTTTTGTGAGTAGACCAAATTACTGCCATGTCACTCTTCCATGGCTTTCTGCCCGGGGTTCCATTTATTTGGAGACTGTGAATCTGAAATCAAAGATACCTCATGTTCCCATGTTTTCAGGGGAAACATAATATGTACTATCCATTTACAATTTTTTTAATATATAAAAAGGAACAGTCTAGGATTTATGGAGCAAATAAATATTGCTCCAGAACAGCTGGCAAGCGTGAGTAAGAGCACAAACGCCCAGTGTGTTATCTGCAACCTCCCACACGCACACTGTGAGCTGCGACTCTGTAAGTGGATGATTACAGAGGTTATGAGAAAAGTAGAAATAAATACAGTGAAGTTTAAAGAACACCTGGTAGGAAAGATAACTTGGTTTCCACAGACACCTCAGTTTCACGGGAGGCATTTAGAGTAGTGGTTAAGAGGGCAGGCTCTGAAGATAGACGGCCTGGCTTCATAATTCCATATCCGCATATTATGAGCTGTGGGACTGGACTGAGCATTACACCTCGTTAAGCCTCAGTTTCCTTATCTATAAAAAAGGTTTACAATGTTGCCTGCCTCATCTGGGTACAGAGAAAAATAAACAAATCACCCCATTAGAACACTTATCACCATTCCTAACACCAGATATGTACTTAACCAGTGCTAGATATTAGTATTAATTATGCCCGTGGTTTGGCACATTCTGATTTACGATGGTGCTATTTCTTCATCCCACATGGGAGCAGTAGCCACTTAAGTTGGAACTCACGGGGAATGATTAGGGACGATGCTGTGGACTGAGATGTTCTAACACACTAAATGGAAATATTTCTTTGCAGAAAGATAATCATGTTCGTGGAATGATTTGCACATTGCCTGTTTTTAGGGACAAATTAAAAAAAATAAGTAGAACTTCCATGTTTCTGACTATTATGAACACAAAAGGGACGCTTGAGATCATCTCTTTTATCTGGTTTCATTAACCTTTATATATGAGTTAACTGGGGTCATGTTTTGTCCAGGGCCCGTGTGAAAATTTCATGGCTGACAAACTTTTGGAAAAAAAGAAAAGATTAGGAAAATTCAAGTTAAGTCATAAACTTGACAAGGCCATGAAAAGTTTACGTAGATTTATACATACATTGATCAACTTAATAAAGCAAATTAAGAAACCCACATTCAGAGATCGAGTTTTAGTCAACAGCTGAAAGCCCTAGGACTTCAGTGTCCCCAACTATACTGCTTACCCCCAGTGCTCAGAGCATGGCCTGGGAGGGAGTAAATGTTTAATGACCACTGATAAATCAATCATTTGTCTCTGAGTGTGTGTATGAGTAATATTTAGAATCCATTTACAAATTTCACTCCATCCCACTGAAGGTATGCTCTGCTAACTGTAGCACTACCTTATTGAAACACCTTGTGCTAGACCTGTAAAGGTATTATCCTCATCTGCTTTGCAGATGAGGAAATTATAGCTCAAATGTATAAGAGTTGGTTAGGTTCAAGAGTACAAGCCAGGAAGAGCTGGACGCAGCTGACCAACTTCAGATACCAATCTCTGTTCAATACCTCACGATACTTTTCAGTTCATTCAGACTTTACCTCCTTTGCATCTAGACATGTGGTGTGAGTTATGTGTGTGGTGATCACTTTACATTTTGTCATCCCTGTGAGAATTAGTTACGCCTTATTCCTAACTCAGTATTCCCTTTACTCTCCCTATCCAATAAAGATTTATACCAAGTATGTAGCATGGATAATTCTCCTTTAACAAAATGAATTTATTATGTGCAACAAGTTCCTAGGAATAAATTTACTGTTTCATAGACATTTGGTTTTACTATTTGCAGGGCCCTTTGAAAACACCCAAATAGTTAAACATTACCATTCACCAACTGTGTCCCAACATCTGATGAAAGTGTTTTCAGCTACAAAGTGTCTTTGTTTCCATAATTTTTTTTAATCATACTAAAAAATATTATTGAATATTAAAATCACTATTTCTCTCTGCTGGAAAATGATGTGCATAGATAAACATTCTTTGGTTGAAGAGGTGAGTGAGGAGGCTTTTACCCGCCCTTTTAATTATGAGGCAATGTGGAATTCATTGGTGCAGAAAACCCATCTGTAGTCTTGCCCGAGGGGGATTCTTTTAGGTGACTTTGTTAAACTTGGATCAGACAATAATATCTACATTCATTTTTAGTTAGAGAAAGACCAAATTGGAGCTCATTTTCCGAAACTAGTCACATAGTCAAAATTTTCACATTAAGACTAATAAGATCCTGCAAAACCACGACTTTTCTGGAAAAGTGTCTCTCACTGTGCATATTGAAAAATAGCAATAAGAATTAGTGAGTTAATCATCTCCCATAAGATAAAGTATCTGAGTGACTGGCTTAGTTTAATTAATCAGCACATATATTTAAGGAAGGAACTTGACATTAGTGAAAAGTTAAAATCAGAAGCATAATATGAATTTTAAAATAGTAACAGTAATTAATATAGCTCTCATATATTGGTAACTTCCTATATGCTAAGTCCTATACTAAGTGAATTACATTTATTAACTTGCTCCAACAAGGCAAATGTTATTCACACTCCCACACTTTGCTGTTACAAATCAAGACAGATTAGGGTTAGCAAGATGAAGCAACTTCACTAGGATTGCGGTTACTATTTGGTCCCCATATCAGACTGACTCCAGGTTGGAAATGATTAATCTTCATGCATGCTAAATGGCATAGGCCAGTGGTTATGTTTCTAAACTCCCGTCCTAGGACAAGTGCTAATTTTTAAACTTTTTAGCTATCTTTCAGGTAAATGAGAAAAATAAGCACAAGATAGATACATTTCAAAAACAGAAACTTTTTCAGGTGTAAGAAATACATTTCTTTTTTTTTTTTTTGAAATAATGAAAATAATAGATGGTCATGTAGTTCCGTTTTGTTTTTAAATCTATTTATTTGGAACAATTAAAATACTGGCACTTTAATGTCATTCTTTCCTATCAAGAAATACCTTTAGGGGGGTTAAAAGAAAGGAAGGATGTTTGAATTATGTCTGTTTCCTGGACAACTCTGAGCTGTGGTTTGGAGGAGGAATCCCTTCCTTGGACGATCAAAGGTGAGAGTTAAAGAAGAGAGAGGAAGGTAGCCAGAGGCAAGGGTGTGAAATATTCAAACAAAGGAGAACAAGTAAAAATTGCTTTGAATCTAAATGATTTGGGAATATTATAAAAATAGAAATTTCTAGGGGAGGCGATGCAATTTTATTTGTAGATATGGCAGGTTGACAATTAACTTGCTTTTGAACATGTTGAGTTTCTGGTGAGGGATTTGGATGGGAAAATAACTGGCAAGCAATATGAGGAAATTTGCTGGTTTCTTGACGAAAACAAATTCTTCAAGGAAGGCAATGAGGTGGTCAGTCACTGTGGCAGGTGGGAGAGGTGGGGAGGTAGTTAATCTCTCACTGTTGACACTTGTTGCTGTAATTTACCTTCTCCTTGGACATTCATCTTAAATGTAAATATGGTCACCATTGAACTGGCCTGGGGTAGGGCACATCTTCACTTTACACTCCTAGTCTGAGCCTTAATGCACATTCTTTCTTTTAATTTTCTAATTCAGAGTTGAGACCAGGTTGGTATGTTTCCAAAAGGCTTAAGGCTCAGAGTAACAAAAAGGAAATTAACACAAATTATATTATATATAATTATCAATGACTTTTAAC
This sequence comes from Galagoides demidoff, assembly GCA_963574575.1. Taxonomy (NCBI): domain Eukaryota; kingdom Metazoa; phylum Chordata; class Mammalia; order Primates; family Galagidae; genus Galagoides; species Galagoides demidoff. The sequence continues at coordinate 8,602 of CAUYQV010167451.1, read as the reverse complement.
CTCTTTGAGGAAGCTTTGAGAATCTGATGAATCTGTATAGACACACAGTTGTGAACTGCCATGGAGAAACTTCTCAAGCAAACCTGGAGTCTTGAAATTGCAGACTCAAGAGAAAAAAGTGCCTAGATATGCAGGAAAGAACTCCTTCTCTGGCTTGTGTAAGGCCCGTTTTCATCTGCAGATGAGGGACGTGGGCAATGTGTATACCCCACAGTAACATTTAACCCGCCTCCCTCCTCAAACACAGGAATCGAGTCTTAGTTTATAATTCCCATAGGTCAATCATACAAAATGAATACAAGTTTAACACAGGGACAAGAGACAAACGTGCAGTACAAGAGTGTATTTATATTACAGAAGTAACCTGAATAAAACAGTTCGTAGGGAACCCCCCCCACAATCCCAAAGTCCAGTTCACTCAGGACACCCCCACACTAAACAGCAATCCTCACGTCTATTTTCAGAACCTTAATTAGTGCCTGAATTAGTTCTTGCCTGAAAATATTACTGAAGGAATTACGAGAAAGAATTGGACTGCCAAACATGTGGAGCAAAGATTTCCTAAAATTCTTCCATTCCCATTTCTCTCTCCCTAAAGCTCCGCACAGTAGAGCATTTGTTCAAATCAGTTTGAAGATTTCACCCCCATCACTTTTGTCTTTCTATTCTTTAATGTCCTTTTATTTATGCTCCCTTTTCCAGGATCACCCTTTATCCTTCCTGAGCGGATCTTTCCCGTATAGGCTCTTTCCTGTATAGGACTCCTATTTCTTTCCCTCTGAAGAAGGTAGCGGAATGGCATGCAAGACTATCTGGTGGAAGAGACAGAGGGATCATTAGTCAGGTTGAAGTTCATGAACCTGGATGTGTTCAGTCATATTCTGAATACCTTCCACAGCACATGTTAACTTAATACTTGACCACTAAATATGTGTTGAAAAAGTGAATGAAGAAGTTATGATTGAACTTCAGTTAGAGTCTACATTTAAAAATCACAGAACGTCAGAATTCTAACATCCCATATGCAAAATAACTAAAGGAGCCTCCCCTGATATTGCTAAGGAGTTATAACTGAAGAAAGGTTATCAGAACATGAGCATGTAGGAAATTAAAAGATCAGATGTCCCAGAAATGGATCTTGGAGAGAGGAAGTAAAAAGTTATCAAGGAAGTAGCAATTAAAAAGATAATTACAAAAGAGCATGAAAGAGGGAGAAAGACCATTAGGAGAAACAAATTAATATAACAGTCTGGACTGTGGAGAGGAGAAAATCACAGAAGAAATATTTGAAGTCAACAACAAATCACTGAAGAGGACCAGATACCATAGTCCTTCAGGTTAGTGTTTAATCAAAATAGAAGAAATTCCTATTGAACTTCTTAGTCAGTTTCTTTATCTGGTGTGCTTTGCAAAGAGGTAAGTGAGTATTTGAAACTTCTAGCTGATGAAGGAAAAATAATGAAAAATCTGGCCTTGCTTATAGCCCTGAGAACATGATAGAATCTTCCACTTTTATTTCATATGCATTTGTGATTCTAGGTTATTTTGGGAAGTAGTTCATTTCTAGGTTAACATGGAACTCTAGAAAGTCCAAAAAAGGGACAAATGAACTCTACAAAGTCCAGAACTATTCCAGTTTTGAATCAATTTTCATAGATAATATAAGCAACAAACCTTATAAACATCTAATATTCAATTTGTTGAGGACAGATCTCATTACCGCTAATAATTAACCTATATTATAAGCTAATCATCTGTTCAATTTCAATTAAAATTCCAGTTTTAAAAGTATTAAGGACATTTCAACCGAATAAAAACTTGGTTTCATTATCCTATGTCTTTCAATTATCTATTTACCATTTAAAAATACTGTCCCCCTTATTTCCAAAGTAATGCTCAAGTGAATAAATACAGTAGATATGATACTTCACATTATAAAACTATGTGGCTGATATTTCAACAAATGTAGTATGGAAATTCATACAAATAATATGGGGATACATATAAACAGAAAGTGAGAAATGAAGAGTGTGTGTGTGTGTGGGTGTGTTGGGTGGTCATTTGTCAGTGGGAAGCAAAAAAGAATTCAAGAAGCTCTACTTTACAAGACTTTACTTGGCTAAAAAGTGGTGATAAAACCTTTAATTTCCCCCTTTCTTTCTTTATCTTGAACTGCATTCAGCCCCACCTCTGAAATTACTAGTCCTTTATGACTATTATCATATGATTATGATAATAATATCATATGAATAATTATAAAGGATGATATTAATTTCTTCAGTGACATCTTACAAGGGTATTCTCAAATGAATGTTAAAATAGTAACTGACTCCCAAATAACTTGACATCTAAGAAGCAATATCTTTCTCTCAGTGTACTCTTATGAGAATGTGTGAAAAGGCTGGATTCCTTGGTAAAAGCACCCTAACATATAACTTTTCAAGGTTCATTATCCACTTCAGGGAATCTTCAGAAACATATCTGTTACCTTGTTTATTATATGATTTTTTAAACCCTAGTTCCCTTCTACTTAGAGTGAGTGTCTGATTTGTATATGGCTGATTCACCCATGGGGTATTCTCATCAGGTTGCATGGGGAGTCAGCTTTCTTCTATCTTATTGCCAAAAAAGTATGTATCTAACTTCAGCCTGCCTTCTTGTAAGTTCCCAGGGAGACTGCATGAGTGTGTATAGATAGATCACTGTCATCTGAAATTGTTCAATAACAGAAAAACAACTCAGATATGTGGTTATCAACACTAGGTCATAGTGATCATTTTTTTGGTAAAAGCAATGTATTAAGTAGATACAGGATTTATGGAGCCTAGAAGTTTAAGACAATTTTAACACTGCTATTTATTTATTTATTTTGAATAAACTTTATAAAGTTAGTAGTAAAATAAAATGCTTTTATTTTCTCACAGGAGACAGAAAAAAATATACCAATATTAAAGTGAGACAAGAGACAACTCACTTCTTAATTTTTCTCCATTCTTGCCTCTTATAGTCGTATGAATACAGAAAACCTCAAAGTCTTTCAGGTATACTTTCCCCAGATTAAAAGTACTCTACAGGAAAATTAAAGATCATCAATTGGCTTAATGTAGTTTTTGCCATCTGCCAAATGACTGGTATATTGGAGATCTAGTTCTTTCCAAAGACACAAACATTTTTTGAAGCCACACTAATAAATTGCATTTACTGGCTCATTTTCCCAGTTCGCCTAATTGTTAGTAACTGATTCCTCAGCTCCTGGACAGAGATTAAGAAGTCAGCTTCCAATCTGAGAAATTGTGAAAAGACTTTCAGTGTATTTTACAAACTTATCTGAATTATTTTTTATCATCAAGTTGAAAAGTATTTTAATGGAGAAAAAAAAGAAAGATGTCTTTTTGGATTTGGCCAGTTGGAGCACTGTAGTTAGATTTGGCAAGTGGGGCTAGGAGGAGTGTGGAGAACTTTGGTTTTTGGGCAGCAGTGTGGCATAGGTCCCCATGATGATCACTCACTTCCTGGGTTTGAGGAACAGGGTGCATCTTGTTTGGACCAACCGTGGGTCACAACCAGTCAGCAGCAATGGGCATTTTCTGAATGTACCAGCTTCTGGGGCCAGGGGCTTCCTCACCATATAAAACACCCTGCTTCCCTTGGTATAATGGCTTAATGGTATTTTGTTAAGGGTTATTTCTGCAAATCTAGTCTAAAATCTATTTCTTCAATGAACCTATGGGCTTTATAAACCTATATTTTCCTTCGATGGAGCTTTTTTCTCTGCTTCAACAACCTAGACTACATTCTGTTCTCTGCAACTGAATTAGGATAAACAGAAAAAGTTTTAAAAAATCTTATATTCAGATTAAAATTACTGATACATTCTTTTTAACTCTGACTCGACTGCTTCTAACATCTTGTCTTGTGGTGGAGGGCTGGCCTTTTCCATTCAAAAACTGACTGGCCTTTAATAGACCTGCCATTTCATCCTATAATTCCTCTATTAGGTATATATCCAAAAGACCAAAAATCACACTACAATAAAGATATCTGTATCAAAATGTTCATTGCAACCCAATTCATAATTGCTAGGTCATGGAAGAAGCCCAAGAGCCCACTGATCCATGAATGGATGAATAAATAGTGGTATATGTACACCATGGAATACTATGCAGCCCTAAAGAAGGATGGTGACTTTTCCTCCTTCATGGTTACATGGATGGAGCTGGAAAATATTCTTCTTAGCAAAGTATCTCAAGAATGGAAGAAAAAGTATCCAATGTCCTCAGCCCTACTATGAAACTAATTTATAGCTTTCATAGGAAAGCTATAACCCAATTTTAGCCCAAGAATATGAGGAGAAGGGAGAGGAGGGGAGGGGAGAGGGTGGGTGGAGGGAGGGTGATTGGTGGGACCACGCCTATGGTTCATCCTATAAGGGTACATGTGAATCTCTCTAAATGTAGAATATAAATGTCATAACACAATAACTAAGAAAAAGACATGAAGGTTATGTTAACCAGGTGGATGAAAGTGTTTCAAATTGTATATAGAAACAGTACAATGTACCCCATGATAGTATTAATGTACACTGCTATGATTTAATAAAAAATAAATAAATAAATAAAATTAAAAATTAAAAAAAATAAAAAGTTACTTGTTAGGTTGAACATTTATTTTTACCTCATGCTGTTTCCCCTCCAACAGAAGAGGCCATCAATAGCACTATATTCTCAGCTATGACTAAACCATGCCTACCACCTGTAACCACAGCATGAAGTTCAGGCAGTAGTTTTCAAAGTGTGCTCCCTCTGAAAACTTGAGAGTACATTGGCATCATGTGGAATCTTGTTAGAAATGCAAATCCTCGGGCCCCACCCTCTATCATCAGACACTCCAGGGGTGGGGGGTCTAAGAGTGTGTTTTAACAAGCCCACCACATGATTCTCAGCCCCTTTCAAGAGGATAGTTAACAGAAATTTCTGGACAAATGCGGATCATGTGACAAATAACACCACCAAATACACAAATCACAGATTTGGGACCTTAGTTGAAGCAAAACAATAAAAATGATGAAAAGAGTTCACGCATCCTTTATCCAACAAATATTTGTTGAGCACCTAATGTACATTAGACATAGGCATGTGCTAGTACTAAAGATTCGACAAGGACATGACACAACAGTCCCTGCCTTCACAAGGCTAATTGTCTAGTGAGGTGATTCCTTATCAAAGTGGGTTAGATAGCCAAGGTTACATGCACTAACGTGCGGAACTCTTGAAGAGCTAGAACAATGGAAGGATGAGAATATAAATACCTTTTTGTTAAAATAGGGGAGAGAAAAGTAGAAGGAGGATAGTGGACAGAGATGGTCCTCTCGACTTGGTCCTGCTGAGTCTTTTCCACAGTCTTCTCTAGGAACAGAGAAATGACAGATGAGAGAAATGCCAAGTTTCTACCCAGTTCTCATTATCCATGTGAGTTCTCTAAATTGTATGCATTTTGGGTGGCACCTGTGGCTCAGTGAGTAGAGCACCGGCCCCATATACCGAGGGTGGCAGGTTGAAACCCGGCCCTGGCCAAACTGCAACCAAAAAATAGCTGAGTGTTGTGGTGGGCGCCTGTAGTTCCAGCTACTTGGGAGGCTGAGGCAAGAGAATCGCTTAAGCCCAGGAGTTGGAGGTTGCTGTGAGCTGTGACACCACAGCACTCTACCGAGGGTGACAAACTGAGACTCTGTCTCTACGGAAAAAAAAATAGCCAGGTCTTGTGGCAGGCACCTGTAGTCCCAAGGCCGAGGCAAGAGAATCACCTATGCCCAAGGGTTTGAGATTGCTGTGAGCTGTGATGCCACAGCACTCAACCAAGGGTGACATAGTGAGACTCTGTCTCAAAAAAAAAATGTATGCATCTTTTCCCTTTTGTACGAAGCATAGTTGTGGCTTCCTTGGATTCCTGAAGTGTCCCCAAAGACTTGCAGTTCTACATTAATGTGATACATAAAATAGAGTCACCCTGACTTCACATTTATCTGGCTTATGTAAGCTCTAACCTTTTACTGCAATGCAACAGAAATGCCAGACCCATTTTGTCTAAGCACATAAACAAACACTCGGATTCTAAATAATATATTGGGGGCCCTAGTGACTGTAAGAACAACCTTCAGGGAGTTGGGAATTAAGCTACTGATCCAAGCTCTGGTATGAAGGGACACACCAGGGCTCTGGCTCTGCTTCTCTTCCCAAGAAAACTGCTTATTGCAGTAAAAGTTTTGCAAAGAGCTCCAGGACTTTTCCTTCCACTGGCGATAAGCCCAAGACGCTATCTAAAGTGAGGGTTGATGAGCTTATGGTCCCACCCAGTCCCATGGCCTTGAATAAACTCTTTACAATCCGTTTCTTCTAATCCAAAAGAAATAAAGATAAAAGAGGGTAGTTAGGCTCCCTCTAGTTTTCTCTCCCTCTAGAGTAGAGGTTCTCAACTTCTGCACTCTCGACATTTCAAGCGGGATAATAATTTGTCATGGGACTGTCCTGTGCATTGTAAGATGTTTATCAGCATCCCCAGCTTCTACCCACTGAATGCCAGTAACTCTTCCCCTAATTGTGACAACCCAAAACAGACATCACCAATATCCCCTGGGAGAGGGGCAGTGAAAATCTCAAGTTGAGAAACACTGCTCTAGAAATAATGACAGGTACCGATCTGAAAATTAACCCCTAGAAAACTGTATCAGCTACATTTTCCAAGCCTGATGGATCAAATCCGCCTAAATGCAGAACCACTCCAGGGTTCACATAAATAATTTGGGTAGTTGACTCCCTCTGACCTATAATAAACTTTTAATTGCCTCTATTGACTTTAAACAAACCGACGTCATCAGAGCAATATTTTCCATCGCTAAAGATGAATTCCTAAGAGCCAGCCATGGGAGAACCCAACTTCTAGCTGTGATGATTACTCCTTACAAATGTATGCCGCTTCATGTTTCCCATATCCATCCCTTTGAATTCAGTCTAACATTCATTGGTTATTTTCTATGTCCCAGGGGCCTTTAATCCCCACACTATATGAATGAGTTTCCTGTGGCTGCTGTAACAAATGCCTATAGACTTAGCAGTTTAAAAAACCAGAACGTTATTCTCAGTTCTGATGGCCAAGAAGTTCAAAATCAGTCTCTCTGGGCTAAAATCAAAATGTCCTCAAGGCTACACTGCCTTGAGAAGTTCTGGAGGGGAAGCGTTTCCTTACCTATTCTAGCTTCTGATAGCTGTAACTTATTTTTTTTTTTAAATCTTGGGACCACGTCATTCCAATCTCTGCCTCCATAGTAATATTACCTGTTCCGCTTCTGTGCATCATGAAGCCACCCCTCTGCTTCCTCTTACCAGGATACATGTGATTGCATGATTAACTGATGATCCAGGATAATCTTCCCATCTCAAAATCCTTAATTTCATTATATCTGCAAAGACTTACCTCTCTTTTTTTTTTCCTATGGAACTAACATATACATGTTCTAGAGACATGGATATTTGGGTGAAGGGCTATTATACCATATCATCCTTGTGAAGCAGGTAAAGCAAAGATTATTATTTTCATTTTATAGACAAAAAAAAACAGTAGCACAGGGAAGTTAGATGACTTATAAGAGGTTGCATGCTGGTGGCGCCTGTAGCTCAAAGGAGTAGAGTGCAAGCCTCATATGCCAGAGGTGGCAGGTTCAAACCCAGCCCTGGCCAAACACTTTAAAAAAAAAAAAAAAAGAGGTTGCATGCTGAGAGATTAGTACAGGTAGGGCAAGAATCCAGGGTTTCAGATTCCACTTTTTAATTAACTACAGTCCAGAAGGACAGATACCTACTCCCCCTTCCTCCAGGAAACATACTTTTGAACCTCCATGGCTGACCACCACCCTACATCGACCACCCCCTTAAGTTGACCTCATTTTCATAGACTAGACATACATCTCCATATGTTGACCAGTTTGTTATAGTCCTTCGGGTGGTCAACTTACAGAGGTTCTACTGCAGTTACAAGGCACTGTGGAGTTAGTATAATCATGACAAATTAGAAGATTGAATTTTTAGGCTAGAGAAGATTCTGGAAAGCCTCATGATAAGAGGCTTAGGGGAGGGTGATCAACAGAATTTCTCAAGACATTACAGTCGCACACGGAAAATGAAAGGAGATTTAATACGGAATGAGAAGAAAATGAACGATGATTTTTAATACTCATTTGAGTCCATGACAGCATGCAGCTTCACCTGCTATTCAACACTTCACATTGGCAACACTGAGCAGGCATATGCTATGTATAGTTTTACAAAGCTCTTTCACAAAATAGCCTCTAGCTGGAGTCTTGCATCTTTGTATGTAAGGGCATTCGTTATCATCTTTCTATTTTATAGGTGAGGAAACTGAAGTTTGGGGAGTTAAGATGTTTTCCCAAGATGGAATAAAATCCAAACCTCCTTCCTTTTATGATAATGGTCTCTTCTTTTTTTTTTTGAGACGGAGCCTCAAGCTATCCCCCTGGGTAGAGTGCCATGGCATCACAGCTCATAGCAACCTCCAACTCCTGGGCTCAAGCGAGTCTCCCACCTCAGCC